>PVLD010012614.1:0-59457 GCA_004027595.1 Dinomys branickii | reverse complement strand
TTTTTTGTTTTTTTGTTTTTTTGTTTTTTTTTTTTTTTTTTTTTTTTTCTGTTGTTGAGAGGATCAACTGTCTGACTAAATTTGCATGTCTGTATATGGGTCCATACATCTACAATTCGAAGATATCAATGGATAAAGCAACAACTACTGTTGAGACCATATCACCTTGTCTATAGATTAGTTGTGATTGTACTATTTTCTATCATAATGGGTGTCTGTTTGTCAATGTTTTTGTACTTTTATGTTTCTAAAATAAAAAAAAAATAAAAATAAAAAAATAAAAATAAAAAATAAATAAAAAAAGAAGTTGTATCTTGATATCTTAGTGACTATAAACATTAAAATCATTTATACATATTATTAAACCAAATCCAACAAATATAAAACAGAATCTAATATATCATAACTAGTTGCATTTGCTTCAGAATGCAGTCAGTTTAACAATTGAGTGTAAATATGTGTCACACATTAACACAACAGGTGAGTACCCTGTATCCAAAATGCTTGGAATCAAGGGTGTTTTGAATTTTAGATTGTCTGGGAATTTGAAATCTTTGCAGTTAGAAAATAAAATGCTCTCTGTGGGTATGCTTTCACAGGAGAACTTGGGTATGCATAGAAAACATAGTTCTCAACTGAGAAGCTATGCCAGGGATATAGCTCAGTGGCACAAGCACCTGCCTGATAAGTGCAAGGTCCTGAGTTTTATTTCCTGGTACCAAAAAAAAAATCAACTGAGCAATAGGAGGGAGATTTTTCCCTTGTCGATACTGAATAAACTGTGTTCTATGCTGATATTTTAATAGTGAGATGTCACATGAGATCAAATATGGAATTGGCCAGTTGTGTCATTTCCAGCATTCAAAAAATTCCAAGGTGAGAAGCATTTTGAATTTCAAATTCCAGGATTATAAATGGCTGACTTGTACCAGAACCATGGGAGAAAAATCACAGGATCACCTCATCAGATGAAGAAAAATAATTTGGTCAATGCTAACTGTATCTCTTGATAAAACTATAATACACTAAAATGAGAAAGCTGTCTCAATAAAATCTCTCCTTTTAAAAAATGGGAATAAAATGTTCCTTAAGTATGCTTCTAGGCTGTAAGGAATGTTTCCAAAGAAAGTAATTATGAGTATCATTTTGAATACCACATTAAGTGAGGGAAGAAAGGAATGGTCCATTCCAGAAATCACCAATTAGCTAAATGCTTTTGTGACATCCATGGTGATAGCTGAAAAAAAAGAATTCCTATCATCTCGTTTTGAAATTCCTTATCACCTTTATTGTTTTTGTATTGTTTTGATTTTGTCTTCGTTGTTATTTTGCTATTTTTTTTCTTTTTAAAATGAAAAAGAAAGGAGTCATAGAGATAAAAGAGACAGATCTCACATTTCTTGCTTCTCGTGTATGAGGGCCATGTGAGAAGTTGACTATTGTGGGTGCTTCAGGAGATACGGAGCCACAAAAAAACTGAACAAAGGAAGACCCTCTAGATGTGACTTTCTGAGAGACCACTCAGCTGACAAACAGAGGATGAACCATTTGACAATGCCCAGCTGAAACACTGCAAAGATCTAAACTGTGATATTTTAAGAGTATGAAAAGATAGAAAAGAGATACATTCCTTACAAGATAAAATCTGCTGGGCTTTCAAAATTAACTGAATATTCTATAAGAGGATAAATCTAGTCTATAGATAAGTAAGATGTTGACACAGAGACTGTTAGTTCATAAGCAGGTTCAGAAGTAATGTACATAATTAAGATCATCCCAACAATATTATAAACATCAGATATGTGTTAAATGTGGTTTAATCTTCATATCTGATTTTTTTTTTACCAGCTCTACATTGTAGAACGATAATTAAAGCTCAAAGAGGTCAAGAAGTTGACTTTAAGGAAAGGAAAGGTGGTCAAGTTCTGTTTGGATGTGTTGAGTTTCAGGTGCTGGACTGACGCATGGAATGCCACAGGTGACAGACAGCTCTAGAGGAGAGTGCCGGTCTAGAGAGAGGAATTAAACCACAGTCAAAGTAAGTGTCTACAGGGGCTGGGGATATAGCTCAGTTGAATAAGCGCTTGCCTGGCAAGTGCAAGGTCCTGAGTTTGATCCCCGGTACCACAAAAAAAAAAAAAAAGTGTCTACTGAACAGGAACACTTGTGACTGCCCAGGGAACTGCAGAATAAGAAGACAGAGAGTGAGAACTGAAGAGGTTACCAAAAGGTAAGAATTCTCAATTCCCATTCTTACGTAAGTGATTTAGTAGAATGGGGCTTCTTTAAAGTTAGGAATTCAAAGAATCAAGTTATATCATGTACAGGTACATATTCCCTGTGATGAATATGGTCATTATGTATATCTAAAATGTACCAATAAACATAACTTTTTAAAAATAAGAAAAAACTTAGGAATTGAGGGTAGGAGTTTTTGTTTCTTTGTTTTCTCAGTCACAGTCTTTATCCCTGCTAACCCGTTTCTCTGTCCCAGCTTTCACCAGTCACCTTCTTAAGCTGAGAACTGAAGTGGAACAGAGAATACACCCTGAAGACCTGGGGTGAATGGGGCCCAGAATGAGAGGAAAATTCCAGAGAAACCCAGAATCGTGATATTTCCCTCCCCCAACCTGAAGACCCACAGTACGGCTGACTCTCTGTGTGGTATATCTATACCTGCCTCTATCCACTTACCTACCTCTGTCCCTCTCTCTCCTCTCTCTCTCTCTCACCCCCTCTCCTTCTCCCTCCCCCTCCCTCTCTCTAGCTCTAGCTCCATTGCTATGGTGCTAGAGCTGTATCTTTATTTGTCTTCCTAGTTTTGACTAAACTAAATAAAATCATTTTTCTGTTTATATCTTTTCTTCTCCTACTCCAAATACAGGCAGGTAGGACCAAATTCAATTGGATAGGCCCCCAGAGTTAGACCTCTGCCCTAGGTCCCATTATCAACAGTATCTACTAGCAAAAGCTGGACAGACTAAACAAATACACATTTTCTAGAAGAAATGATGAACAAAGTCAAATCCTACACATAGTTGCCGATAAGAATTCACAATCAGTTGTTAGTAACCTTAATGAGAAAAGTTATAGTAAAATTTAGAAGTTGGAAAGAGCAAAAAGCAGTTTCAAAAACAATCATTAATTTAGGATAACTTTTGTTTAGAGACTGTTTTTCGACCTATTGACATAAGTGAAGCCTTGGGCCAAGTTGTTGTTAGAAGAGCAACATGAAAAGCTTGGATAATTAACATAGGGTATGAGAACAGACTATCCAGGAGTCAAGGGGCTAAGCGCCTGCTAAAGGAGCCAGTATTGTTCCGAAGGACAACACGGAAATGGAACCTCATGTGACTCTTGAAGGTGATTTGGTTAGGAAAACAGAGATTGTACTCATAAAGGAATAAGAAATAGGAAATGTTCACAGTGGTTTTGGCTATGATTAAAGGAGTCTTGGGAAAATAATACCACATGTGTTTGTAAAATTCTGAGGAACTCTCTGCTACAGAAAGTGCTACCCTATGGCCAGCAACAGCAGCTTCCCCTCGAGGCTTGTTAGAAATTCACTGCACTCTCCAGCCTCAGCCTGGATCTGCTGAAAGGAGACTGATATTTTTACAAGGATAAGGATTCCCTGGAGAATTCTTGTGCATGTGAAAATCTGAGAAACATTCCTTCCAAATGACAGGTTTCTTGGTATGAAAAAATATATATACATAATTAATATATGATATAATCTGTAGAATTAATAGACAAATTACTATAATTGTTTGATTATTCAATGATTTATAGTCCAACCTTTTCCAATATGCCATTAAAGATATATATATATATATATATATATATATATATACCCTAAAATGATTAAAATGTTAAGACAAATTCAAAGAGAAAATAGAAATAAGAAAAGATAACCATCACATGTTAAAGGCTTTATTCTGTGCTAGGAGATCTAATTAAATTTCTTCTCAAAACCGCAGAAGGCAATCAACATCATATTAATTGTGCAAGTGAAAAATATAAGCTAGAGAATTTAGAGAACTTGCTCAAGGCCACAAAGTGCTAGAACTCAGATTTGTTTAACATCAACCTACAGCCACGCCTTTAGTCACTAAGCTACATAGAGGTTAAAATATGAAATGCTTGCTATACACTTGAATATGTTTAGTATTGATTTATCCTACACTTGAAAGCTGATGTGAGGTGAGAAAATAAGTGATTACAACATTCACAGAGGGGCTGGGGATATAGCTCAGTGGAATAAGCGCTTGCCTAGCAAGCGCAGGGTCCTGAGTTCGATCCCCAGTACCGCAAAAAAAAAAGAAAAAAATTCAGAGTCTGTTTAATTTTGCCCCTGTCATAGTGTTATTTGTATGGTAGAAGTGGCTATCACATTTTTTAGAGAAGCTACACATACTTATAAAACTGAGTTATCTAAGTGCTCGGCAAATTGATATGCACACCAAAGGTTTAAGGCCCTATTTCATAGCTATGCACATAAAGCACAGCCAGAGAATTTTCAGTATTGTAGTAAAAGTTTATATAAACTTTAACAGAAAGAATGATAACTTATTATTCTGAACTAAAATATGGGGCAGAGTGGGGTAAACATCAGCGAGTAAATGGAGTAGAGGGTTTGAAACTAACCTCTCCCAAACACGACACTTTATCCACTGTTCCTTTACTGATAGTGTCTACCACAAAAGTTTTTCAAAAATCCTTCACACATATCTGCAATACGAAGAGGGTATCTGTAAACCCAGGAAAGAGCAGAAGTGAAGTTAATGCTTAGTAATGGGGACCTAAAAAGCATTATTTTAATATTTAAAAAGTAATATTTGGCAACCAAAACACTCACTATCCCTGAAAACCCCTTTTGAATATATTTTTCTCACTTTACAGGATTACATGAATATATTTGGTGATGCTATAGAAATAAATTACTAGAGGCAAATAATTTTTACAAAGAAACATTGCTGATGTTTCCCTTTTCCCCCCATGTATGTGCATGTGTGAATGGATTTATGCATACACGTAACTCCCTGGAGGGTATGAGATGACTCTAACCCACAGCATAGATATCAAAGTGTATACCTCCTTCCAGAGCTCCCAGACCACTCTCTGATATAGAGCCTTAAGCTAGGCTGAGGCAGAGCAGGAAGCAGCAGAGCCTGAAGACTGTCCCCACCACCCCCAAGTCCACAAATGAGGTAAAATCTCTTCCCACACAGTTCCCACGGTGCTGGGAAGAGTCTAGATGGCTACTGAGGCTCCACAAGGTGAAGATGAGATGTGCGTTTTCTTGGTTCAGTTGGAAAATGTTGAGTTATGAATGCCTGGTTCCATACCAGGAACAAAACCTGAGAGCAATAGAACAATTGCCCAGGAAGCCATTTGGATTGAAGTTAGTCTCTCCTTCAAGAACGGAAGAGCTAAAACTTGCCAGCTTTGATTTGCACGCCTTTCAGCTACTATTTCCAGCTGACTCAGTTCATACAACTCTAGCTTTCATTTAGGGCTGAGCTCATTGACTAAAAAATAAAGGAGAATGAGGGGGGGAAAGAGAGGAAAAAGAAAAGAAATCAAGGAAAGGCTTAATTGATTATGCAAAGTGTTGCTTTGGGAAAGGAGAAAATCTTGTTAGAAGCCTGGCAAACTTAATTCATTAGGGACTCAGTGGCATCTGCCAAAACCAGAACATTACATCAGTTTAACACATCAAGTGGCCTTGAAGTTTGATAGGGTGCTCTCTCCCCATGGACTCCACTGGCTACATTCTGTAGATTCCTCATATTACTCTTAAAAATGGCAAAAAATGTGCTGGAAATAAATGGGACTTTCTGGAAATCAGAAACACTAACGTCAGTACTAGTCATCTGGATCACTTACTCCAGCACCTAAAAACCCACTGTCTTTTTCTGCATCCTTAATCATTGAGACCTAATTCCCATCCTCTTTTTCTCCTTCAAAAATAGCCCATTCAGTCCCCTTTCCTCTGATGGACTTCTGTATGCAAAGGTAATAAGTGAATGTGAACATTAGCATGTGACGGTGTGTGAGACTTGATGCCCTCTGACGGGAGATCAAAGGAGGTTATGTTTTCTCTTCCTTCCTTCAGAAGCCTCAGATTCTCCCATCCGTGGGCCTCCTCCTCACTAACTGCAACAAACCTATAAGTGCTAATCTCGACTACCATTGAAATTTGGTAAGGTGAGATTTCAGAATGGTTCTGCCCTGGAAAAAAATCTTAGTTTTGAGAAAATGGCTAAATACTAATGATTTTCTTACCACAGAGTATCTAATCTCAGGAAAGTGTCTGGCAAGCGTTTTCAAAACAGATGCCTGATTACAATGGTAAAGTTTGGGTGACACAATAACAAGGAGGATGAATTTAGATGACTACACTACAGAGAAGTCAGTGTGAAGAGACTGACAAAAGATTCTCTCCTTAAAGTATGCTGAGAGACACCTTATCAATTAGAATGAAAGGGATTCTACTTCAATGTACAAATACTGAAAATTAGGATACATATGAAGTTACATTAGCGATAGGTTCGAGATTACTAGTATTTCAAGTGGAATACAGTATTGACTTGAAATAAGTGAATGAAACTTTAACAGTGATATTAGTAAAGTCTTTTTTTTTTTTTTTTTTTTTTTTTTCTTTTGAGACAGGGTCTCACTGTGCAGTTCAGGCTGGCCTTGAGCTCACTTTGTAGCATAGGCTGGTCTCAAACTCACAATGGATCCTCCTGCATCAGCCTCCCAAGTGCTGGGATTACAGGGGTGCACCACCACACCCCGCTGGTAAAGTTTTGTAATGGGATTTAAGTCAATAATTTAAGTAAGAAATAGACAACTTTATTCACAATGGTGTACAAGGCACAGCAAAGATTTTACTTGATCACATGCTTAAGAAGTGCAAATGGTAAACATAGGTAAAAAACAAAGCTAATAAGCAAATCTGTACACTCTATGTTTGAGAAGCTCAAACTGTGAAGACATTTTTCCTTACACTGAGCTGGAAACCATTCCCTGTAAATTTCATTTCATTTTTCTTAAGGATGAGGGTGAATTCTTGGTAATACATACATAGACAATAGGATAAATAATCACCTAATTATCATGTGTCTGATATGACTGTGGCAGCAGTGGCCAAACATCAAATAAATCAGAAATCATTAACTTAGAGTTATAAATTTTAATTGGATTTCAATTGTCACAGTTGCTAATCTACATACTAGTATTTCTTTAAACAAAAAAATTATTTTTTAAATTGGGATATAAATTTAGCAACTACATAAAGCTAAAAGAATAGTAGTCTATAAACTCTTTCTATCTCCATGGTGAGTAAAGTCCCCATACGGTCAGAAAATATGAAATGGACAAAGGAACAAAAAGGGAAACTAAAAACCCTGACTTCCCAACCTAATGAAACAGCGCCATATAGTTGATACGCTTAGGGTGGTCATCAATGTTTGAATTTTACATATGATTCTACAGACCTGGATATCTGGTTTTCCAGTGTGGAATAAACTAGAAGGAAGAAAAATAAATGCCATATCTAAGTGTTCGGTTATCAACCAAGAAAAGAGAAATATGAGGAATCTATTTTTAATGTCCATGCATGTAGTAGAATCAGATAACTCCCCATACTTCACTGTCCTGCTGAGAGGACTCTGGGCCCTCACTGTAACAATATGCATTGAGATAACTGAGATAATCAGATAAATTTAATTTATAAACCATTATATAATGAGCAAAATATGAAATACATGCTTTACTATACCTATCAAGTTAATTAGTTGAAAAAAAGTAATACATGAGGCATAAGCCCCCAGCTCTCCAAGCAAACCAAACTATTCACGGTTACTTGGCCCTTCTGGGATACTGACAGACTTGGAATGTTATGCATCTGGAAACCCTCACAGCAACTCATGTTACCAGCTTTCAGCAAGAGATCTTTCTCAGGAGAGATTCCCATTTTCACCTCAATCATCACGACAACTCGGAGCAGTAAAATGCCATCAGATCCAGTTTATGGAGAAGTAAACCAAATTAACATAAAAAATGAAAGAGGAGAAAAAAGATGATGATCTTGTTTTGTCATTGGTCATTTAGAATGATTTCTGTTCTGGATACCCGCTAAATAACAGGCACTATTATGACAATGTAGAGGTAGTGCAATATGCTTAGGAAAAAGTGCAGACTTTGGAGAAATACTTTCCTACTGAGTTGAAAATAGAAAGGTTTGGTATACCCAAAATATCATGTATGTGATATTACCAAACTTTCCTTTAAAGGTCATGTTTTCATACTTGGACTAGATAAGCATTAACTACTTTTCTACCCCCAGATATTATCATTCTATAAAAAGTCACCTTAGTATAAACACAATAGGCATATTAACATTCAGTTAGTCAACTATAAAATCGAAGATCTAATGGACTGCAAAACTTAGTCCAGACCTACAGGTGGTTAAAATAGTGAAGCCCAATAAGAAGTTATTTGAATATAAAGTAATGATTATTGCTTAATATATATAGTCTCTTATTCATGCTTCATCATAGGAAACTATCAGCTATTCCATTTCAGAGACTGAAATGTCACCCTGGTGGTATGAATCTTGTTCCCCAAGTGGTGTAACATTTCATGCTCTGCTGCTAAAAATTTTCTGTCTCCTCTCTTAGCATTTCACATGCAGAATTTATGGACCAATTCTCATCTCTGCTTATAGTGCTTCTTTGAAATAACTGCTGTTTCCAAAAGGCTTGTAAAAACATAATTTATGACTAGCCCAAGCCTGCTTACCATGTATATTTAAAGGCCGTCAGTCATGGATAGGGTAATACGAAGGTCCTTTCTGTGCGGGGTCATTGAAGATACGATCTAACTGCCAAAACAATGCTATTTTTTTTCAGAGAGCTTTAGAAAGGTGAGTGATATTAAATTCATCTATAAGATCCTGATTCATCAACTAGAATTGATTTAGTGATATTCAAGACTCTATGGAGATATAAACCAATATAAGATGTAACCCTCATCCATAAAAGTTAAAACCTGCAGCCTTTCATGAAACTTTAAAAAGGCAGATCCTGAACTCAACATGACAAAATGTTATATAGGATTAAAAGTCTTAGGGAGTATGTGTTCACAAAATGTGTATAGTGTGGTCCCTCCTGAAGACAAGGAAATCTATTAGATAATTTCTTTTTTGAAGAAATTTTTTTCCAGATTTTAAAAGATATATATGATAAATGTAGTCATCTGTTGACTCACCCTAGTAGAAAAGTCCACTGTCAAAGCAAAGCCAGTCTAAGGGATCCTTTTGCAGTAAGAGAACAATCTTCATGGTTGTTTATTATCTCAGGAGTAGGTTGAGGAGGGTATTTACAGGGCTTTAGAGTCTGTTTTCATGAGTTTAATGTGGATACTTTGAGATGAGGAACTGATTAGGATTGACGATTGAAGTTCATAACATAATCTGAGGAAGTTTATTTTTTGTACCTGGCATCAAACTCAGGACCTTGTGCTATCCAGGCAGGCGCTTGTGCCGCTGAGCTGTATCCCTGGCCCCTCTGAAGAAGTCTTAAGGTGAGTGTTCACAAGTGAGCTACCATTTCATAAGCAAGCTATTTCCCCAAGTAAGCAACTGTTTGTTCTAATGGGAGAACAATTAACCCAGATGAGTTTGCTGGCTTGGATTTTGGCTTTCAGGTAAGCATGGTTATACTGGCTTATCCTCCTGCCTGAATATCTTCAAGAATAAAGGGAATTACTCAAGAGCTTGACCTGATGTTGATCTTGATTTTGTCCCCCAGGTCCCAAGTGATTTGTGATTGTGTCTGCCTTAAAGGATATCTAACCACATTGAAGGGGCTTCCAAAGGATTTATTCTTTGTCATTGTTGCTTTTTGGTCTTTGTTCATTTGTTTGTTTATTTGTTTGAGACAGGGTCTTATTGTGTAATTCAGGCTGGCCTTGAACTTATTATGTAGCACAGGCTGGCCTTGTACTCACAATGATCTTCCTGCTTCAGCCCCCTGAACGCACCATCATGTCTAGATAGGGGCATCCAACTTACAAAGCATACACCAGAGCACGGTAGTAGATGCTTGTAACCCCAGCACAGTGCAAGGTTAAGGTAGGAGAATCTCAAGTCCCAGTCCAGCTCGAGCAACTTAACAAGTTAGATAGGCCTTCTCTCAATGTAAAAACAGTTGGGGATGTAGCTCAGTGCGATGGCCGTGAGTTCAAACCCCAGTAGCACCAAAAATAATAATAACTTAAATAAAATAACAAAGCACATTATTTTATTTGTATTAATTATAATTTTACCTAGAGCCAAATGGTTTTTTTTTTAAATTTAGCATCAAATTCTAACAAAGAATAAACAACTGCATAAAATAGAGTTACTTCAGAGAAACATCTTTCATGAGGAATTTGGAAAGTTTGAACCCATCATTCTTTAAGAAAACTACATATGTTACATATTCACTAATAATGAGGTCATTGGCAATAAAAGCACTAAAAAGGCAAAATCAGTCCTTCTGCAGGATGGTAGATTTAATGTATAAAAAAATCAAGAGAAGAAAATAATATAAATATGACCATAACATAAACCCCTCCTGTGAATAACAGTATGAGTCTCCCATGAAACCGTTAAGATCACCCTTAATTTCTCTGCCCACATGCAGATGCTCAACTAAGCCTGAACACTTATTATTGTCATAGCCACAACCTCCACCAAGGTGGTGGTGACTCTCGTCACCATCTCATAGAAAACCAGATGCGAACAAGTTCAGTCTGTTGCTTAACTACATACAACAAGTGGTAAAAAAAAAAAAAAGATTTGAACTTGGTAAATCTGATTTCTAAGGCAGTTCTTTTTCAGCTAAAAGAGGGAAGGAGCAAAATTGTTATCATTCAATTAGTCTTGTTATTGAAATGTGATTTCCCAGCTCCTTAGAACTTGAGCTGTTCGGTGACTTTCACACCAAGGGGTCTCTTTTCTTCAGAGGGAGGGAAACAGCAGTGTGCTAGGAGGCAGGAACCTGGGGTTTCAGGTATATGGTAGGCAGAATTCTAAGGAGCCTCCAAGAACGTAGAACTTCTAGCCATTTAAGCAACCAATAATCTCAGAGCTGCTGTAAATGAATTTCACAGACACAAAGTCTCAATTAGCCAACCTTTAAATAGATGGCCCTGATCTAATCACGGAAAGCCATTAAATCCAAGTCTTGTGGCTAGAGATAGATAAGGCAAGTCAAATTTGGAAGTGTGAAAGGCATTTGGCCCACAACTTTGACATGGAGGAACTGGGCCACGGAGAATGAATGGTTCGGAGGAGCTGGAAGTCCCCAGCAGAAAGCCAAGAGGGAAGCAGGGTCTTCAGCCTCCAGCTGCAGGGAGCTCTGATCTGAATCAGCCAGGAAGCAGCTTCTTCCCCCTATCTACTCGATCTACTCGGTGAAGGACTGCTGCCCAGCCACCATCTGGACTTCAGCTGCAAGGCCCCTCCCCAAAATCTAATCCCATCATGTCCAGATTTCTGACCTACAGAGCCATGAGCCAACGCTGGGCATGGCTTTAGTAATTCATTACATGGTTCATAGAAAAAAATGGCACTTTCCAAAATGTGCTTATAAGACAACAGTTTAATCTGTGCTTAGGACTTCAATGAGTGTTTCAAATTAACTTGAAATTGACTTGCCCTATTTGTGAATAGTATAATCAATTGTTTACAAACACATTTGCAAGAAAGTATTAATGGTGTAAAAATAAACAGCAGGTCCCTTAAATTTCTCTGATCATCTAATCATTACACTTACAAGTAAATAATGGACATATTAATAATAATATGTAAGGCTTTAGTGTCTTCACATACTTCCACATTCATTTTATTATTTGAGCCTTATCATAATTGAATTGGATAAAAAAAATTACTTTCTTCTGGAGTGTGAGACATAAAAATGAAGAGCCAAGAAGGGAAGGACGAGAGACCACTCATAAGAATCGGGGTGTGGTAGGGTGGCTAGTAGGAAACAATACTTTTGACTTTTTCTCAAACTCACATTTTACTTTCAAGGCTGACACAGTATTTTGACAAATAAGAGGTTATGTTCTTTGCCCCTCTCTTCCTATTTCAAGAAACAAAAAGCAACTTGAATATTTTTATCCTTGGGAAAACTGCTCCCTTTCTACACCAAACATTCCTACCCCTCCCAAAGCATAGAACCTTTCAAAGGTGCACTTTTAAAAACGTTCAAACTAGTTTTGTAAAAGTTTGAAGTAAGTTTTGAAAGCACTGAAGGTATATGATTAAAAACTGTCCACAGCCGATATGGGATTCATTAAGTACATCTGTTGAAGTGGAATTGTACATAACCATTAAAATGTGATCTATCATGACCCATATAAAATTTGTGATATTTACTCACATGAGGAGTTATTTATTCCATTTGTGAACTACATACAAATCCATTTTGTTAAAAGAGCATACACATGCACAAACATGCACACACATGTAATATGCCCAAGTTCCGACAGCGGTTTTCTTTCTTTATTTTTTTTTATTTTTATTTTTTTCTCTTTCTGAGACAGAGTCTTGCTGTGCAGTTCAGGCTGGCCTTGAGCTCACTTTGTAGCCCAGGCTGGTCTCGAACTCACAATAACCCTCCTGCCTCAGCCTCCCGAGTGCTGGGATTACAGGCGTGCACCACACCTCCAGCAGCGTTTTTCTTTAGAATGTAGTATATTTTCTTTGCCCTTTAACACTTTCATAAATTTTCTACATTTGTATAAACATTGTATTTTACAGTAAAATTGATTATTAGGAAAGTGACATTAAACTGTTTCATTTTACAGAAAAATTGATTAAAAGTATCCCTCAGAATAATTGTATCAAAGCAATGAGGTTATTATTAAAAACCCAAAAATCTATATAAGGTTAAGAATTAAATATTTACTAGCCAGTACCTACAGTGCTTCTCTCTCTTGCTGTCTCTCTGTGTCTTCTCTGGGTCTCTCTCTCTCTCTCTCTCTCTCTCTCTCTCTCTCTCTCTCTCTCTCTCTCTCTCTCTCTGTCTCTCTCTCTCTCTCTCTCTCTGTCTGTCTGTCTCTCTGTTCCAGACTACCTGTTGCAACTCCCTTAGCAAGTGAAGTAGGGACGGACACCATTTTTCAAACATCCAGCAGGAGAAAATCAAGGGAAATTTTTCCTTCTTCATTTTCTACTTTAGGAGCTATGAAAATGCCAGACTTTTTTGACCTTTGGTCAGAACTGCAGAAACCTACATATTTCTAGCCAGAGAAGTGAGATAAAAATGTGGTGGATTCTTTCCAGACACTGAAGCAGGTTTAGCCAGGGTTTCAAATGCCCATCCTCCTGGGGATTTGGCTGTAGTCATTCCTCTTCTATGTCATTCACTTCCTACGCTCCTCTGCCTGAAGAAGTCAGGATTCTGATAGAGCATGAGAAGCGTGGGGTGTCTGGCTTGCCCTGAACCCATAAAAGTGTGCATAAACCTTGTAGTTTCACGTTAATCACCACTGAAAGAAAATACCCCATTTGGGGCCAAGCAGCTGGGTAAGTTTTGGCATGTTGGTGGAGTCTTAAAATGGACGAAAATATAACCAAAATGTAGAATAATGCAATATTTTAAAAATTTGAAAAAGCAAAAAATTGAATCCTTAAGCCTAATATTCTCTCAAATTATTTTGATTATTTTCAATCCCTTATCTACATTCGGTTATGACTACAAATCCTCCATCTTAAAATATTCATCATTTTGCTTTCTACCTAAAGTTCAGCAAGCCACAAAAATGTTCACACACTTCTACCCACCATCTGAACTTCCGCTTTACTGCTTGTATAATTCCTCAAGTAAGATATACTCTAGTTTGATGTTACTGATCTCTGCCCTTTTCATCAACTTCCAAAACTGAACCTTCTGACCCAAACAGCAGGCAGAGTTAGCAAAGCCATACTAGCAGTCCAGTTGCCTCAAGAGAGCACCTGAGATTGCATTCCTTTGTTAGAGCTAGTCCTGGTCCTAGAAATAGTTTAATACGTGCTGGGTCTCAGAACGGAGCTAAACGGCAAAGTTACTTAGTCACTGTTTTTGTTGCTAGGACAAAATACCCAATACCCACAATTTAAAAGAGAAAAGTTTTATTGTTGTTCACTGTGTGTAGAGGTCTCGGTCCACAGTCATTTGGCTCCAAGGCAGGGCAGAACATGGCAGAGGAGCATCACAGAGGAGAAAGTCTCTGGCAGAGAAGGCAGGAGGCAGTGAGGCAGCAAGGCAGCAGGGTGGAGCCTCTCTCGCCCTTTTATCCTGTCCAGGAAACAAGCCTTTTACATGGTCCACCCCCACTCAGGGTGGCCTCCCCACTATCCGCACTCAGATATATGCCAAACCAATCAGTGGACTCATTTCGGTATCTTACCCTTAACCCATGTACCCACACCCTAAGTCAATCCACCTCCAAAAACCCTGCCTGTGAGAACATAAGGCTTTAGGGAGCATCTAGACATAAGCCATATCAGAGATAAACAAGAAAAGTTTAAATCGGCAAGTGGATCAATTGGTTTTTTTTTTTTTGGCAGTACTGGGGATTGAACTCAGGACCCTGCGCCTGCTAGGCAGGCACTTATTCCACTGAGCTATATCCCCAGCCCCAAGTGGATCAACTGGAACCAGCTCTTACTTTTTCACTTATGGATCTAGAAATATTACTTTCTGTTAACTATGGGGCAGGGGTTCTTCCACCTCCCAAGCCATATAATTATGTACCAAGGAGCAATCAAAGAACAATGATCCCTACATAGTTTTATGTCATTATCATACAGTTAATAAAACTTCTGGGCTGAAATATTTGAAATCCTAGTGATTATGGGTAGAAATAGTTGTGCAGGGTGCTGAGGAAGACAGAAATATTTTATCTACTGTACAGAGCAGCACAAAGATGACAAAGTGAGAACCTACTTATTTTTTCTTTTAATAGATTTTCTTTTTAGAATGATTTTAGGCTTACGGCAAAATTGAGCAGAAAGGATAGAGATTTCCTATCCCCATCCCAAGCATGGATGGCCTACCCCAATGTCAATACTCCCTACCAAAGTGGTCTGTATTTTACTGATAATGAATCAGTACTGACACCATTATTACCGAGGGTCCACAGTTTCTCTTGGGCTTCCCTCTTGATGCTGGGCATTCTTAGGATTCGCACAAATCCACATGACATGTATCCACCCATACAGTGTCACACTGGATAGTTTCACTGCCCTAAAAATCTTTGCTCTGGCATTATTCTTCTTTATTTTAGTACTGAGGATTGGATCCAGGACCTTTACATTGAACTACATCCCAGCTTGCACTTTTATTCTGAGACAGGATCTCGCTATGTCGCTGAGCTGCCCAGGCTGGGTTCATCTGACCTTATTTTTTTAAACTGAATAATTTGTTGTGGAAATAGAGGTAATGCTAAGCAAAGGCAGAGCACTGGATGCAGTTTTGTTAACGTAATGATGGTATTGTGGTCACAATTGTTGAAAAACTTTTATCTTGACATTTTCAGGGTAAATAATAAAACATCTAGAATTTGCTTTAAAATGCTTAAGGAGAATTTTGGGTCCACCATGCAAGCAAAAATGTTGGCAATATTTCCCACATATCTTGACCTCATTCTTATGCATATGCATACAGAATTTCACTGTTTATGCCTTCACCGTTTATTTTACGTCTTAGAAAGAAATAACATTTATAATTAAGAACAAATTCAGATATACAGGGCTTCCATATTTTAGGCTAGCTGCAAATTGATTTTAAAAGCATTATTGTCCTTAGTTGAACCCTGTAGCACAGGCCAATAATCCCAGTTACTTGGTGGGGAGATTATAAAGTTGAGGCCAAGCTGGGCAATTTATCAAGACTTTGTCTCACAGTAAAAATTAAAAAGGGTTAGGTATATGGTGCAGTATTAGAGGGCCCTGGAGTTTGGCCCCCAATACCACAAAAACAGAGAAGGAAAAAGAGAAAGAAAAAAAATAGATGTGTTACTTTCTACAGCATAACTAAAGAGGGTTCTTCCTTCAAGCCTACTCATAGCTTGGGTATTGAATAGTCTTCCCAGGTCCTAAGGAGTGCTGGTCAGGAATACCTAGCATCCTAAATTGAACATATAGTGTCCAAATTAAAGAAGGGACCTCTTCCTTCAAGCGAACCCAGGCACACTGAGGGTGCACTGGTGGGATGTTTTCCTCCCTGCTCTCCTGGTGACTTAAGTCCTTGCAAAGGATACATTTTGCATCCCAGGCTGATGTGCAGCAACCTTGGTCCTGAACATTCAAGTTTGCTTCCTAAAATTAGTCTCTGGCTACTTCGCTTGGCAGTCAAGTGTCTAGTCAGATGCCAAATTAGGATCACTTGCTCCCCACTGGGACATCTCGTGCCCCACAAAGAGAGTTTGGCTTGTTAGCAAGATTCTCTGCCTTCTAACCCAGTGACCAGAAAACAGGCCAAGTTGTGGTTACTGTAGAGCCTGTTATCCATTGTGTCTTGAGTTCTTCCTCTCAGTGCTTCTAAGTACGTGCCCTGTGACACTGTACAGTGCAAAGTTGGAGGAAGGTGAGAATGCCAGTAAAAATATTAGCCTTTTCTAGCAACCAGATTATTTGCATTGATAATAAAGGTGATTGTTAATGTAAGTGTGGCATTGAGTGTATGTTTCATGTACTTTTGCTGTTTCCTTTTTTTATAATGTGACTCAAAGAATTTTACAGTGGAACTCATCCTTCCAGAGTTTGGCAATCACTGAAAAGAGCAACTTACCCCAGGTCATCCATCTGGTGATTTATGTTGACATTAGCATCAATCCTGCACCCCAGAACTCAAGACCTCTCCTGTCTAATGCAGTAGCCACAGGCCATAGCCTACAACTATGCACATGAAATGAGACAAGAACGAATTGAGACGAGCAGTAAGCGGGAAATGCATGCTGGATCTTGAAGACTTGATGTGACCAAAAAGGAATATAAGACTATCTCAGATACATTCACTGAATCAATAATTCATTCTTTTATTCAAGGCTTGGTCATTGTGGTATTCAACAAAAATAGAATAAGCCACACAGGTTTAGTCCTCAACTTCATAGTACTTAAAGGTAAATGTATGCTATGCAAAATTTTCTTCCTTTATTGCGTAGCCTTTTATAAAACCCCTCTGAGTGTATCCTGATTTTCTCAAAGCAGACACCACTGTAGCCACACTGCAGTGTGAAATCCAGAGACATGAGCTAGGAAGCCACTGCCAAGGGCCGCCTGACAAAGCACAGTTTCCATTGCTCTGGACTGGAGCCCTATTGTTCAAGAAAAGAACTAGTCCTCTGTGACTGGACACTTGAAATGAGTCTAAACTGATAGATGTTATAAGCATAAAATATACCCCAATTCTAAAGATGATATGGGAAAGTGAATATATATGTATCTCATTCATAGATTTATACTGCATCCATGGTGAAATGATATTTTATAGGTACTGGATTAAATAAAATATATTATTAAAATTAATTTCACCTGTGTCTATTTAATGTGTTTATAAGAAAAACTGAAATTGTATATGTAGCCCACAGGATAGCTGCTGTGGGCAGCACTTTTCCATACAGATGTTTTCCATTCCTCCATTGTATATAACACGCTAACTGGGACATCACCCTCCAGGAAACTGGACAACTGATGGGAAAAATTGTACCCAGCCACAGCGAGGGAACTATAACCTGCCCCAGCCCACACCTCCACCTTTTTTTTCCTGTTTGAGGGTCACTTGTCCCTTGGTGGTTAGTGAACATGACCGAAGATATCGAGGTAGCATAATGCAATGGAGAGGTGGCATTCATTGATCAGAAAACCTGATTCCTCTAGTCTTGAAGTTCTCACTACGAGATCAAGAGCACATCATAAGCTCTTGCTGGTTCTCTTTCACTTGAAGTGTGAGAGTAAAAATGACCTGTCCCCTCTGCTTCGGATGGTATTATAGCCACTGAGATAAATATATGGAAAGCCAGCAGATAAAACTGTTAACTCTATTGCCATTTTCATTGTGATAATCATCGCAACTACTTTTACAAACAATGAAGAAAAAAGTGAGATGCAGAAGATTAGAAGAACACAGTTCTGGAGAAATTCCAAACCCAGCAAAAAGTTAAATGATAATTTTAAAATACTAATGAATAAATAGGCTGTGAAGGAAAGAGAGCGTTCAGGGAACAGGGCTGTCAGTGGAAGCATACAGGAGAGTAGGGTCAGTTTGGTCTTGTAGTTCCCATCCATGGTAACTGTCCTGAGGCCAACAGAGCGCTCTGACATTACCTTCTTCCCAAGGAATATTCTCGCAGAGAAGCCCTTAAAATGCTGCTGACTAAATATAAACCCCTCACCCTATCTGCGCTGTGGTCGGACGTGTGTCCGCGGCAGCAGAGGGTGGGAGATAGGACTCTGATTTCTGACTGCATAAGTTGAAGCTTTTGAAACAGAGGGGACTCTGTACAGTCTCTGGCTGAGCGATACCAGGCACCACATCACTTAGCCCATGGTGGCACACACAGAGACACAATTATTTTCCTCAAGGTCCGAGCTAGTTGTGACATTCTTGGTCTCTATCAGACCCTGAAAATCACTCAGAAGACTTCCAAGGCTTGCTTTGGTTATGTCTGCTGTAGTACAGGAAATTTGCTATAGTGTAGAGTTGAGTTTTACCAGACTACATGAAAGATTCAAAAAAGATTCCAAACCAGAGGTAATTAATATCAGTGAATATATCTTCTTATGTGCATGAAAAACAGGTTCATATAATAAGAAAATGTGTAGAATTGAACTACCAGACATTGTCCCAAGAAGCTTCAAAAAGTCATGGGCGGGCTGGGGATATAGCTCAGTGGAATAAGCGCTTGCCTAGCAAGTGCAGGGTCCTGAGTTCGATCCCCAGTACCGCAAAAAAAAAAAAAAGAAACAAAAACTCATGGACATAGAGAATAATGTTGAAGAATAAGATACATTTTCATGAATAAAGCATGTTATGAACTCATACATGATCATTTTTTCCCCAAAGACTCTATGCTCATGTTTCTTGTGGGTATATATGGTGAAGTTTGGTGTGCATGTGTTTGTGTGGAGGAAAGGGCATAGGATATTGCACACGGGGAGGTGGCAAAGCCATCCAGAGTATCTGAGACTAGTGAGTAAACCTGTCTGGATGGACTGGGTTGCATGTAGTAGCTTAGGGACAAGAGGGGATTGTACACCCTGGTGAGTTTAACCCAGAAAGGTTTAATCATTGCATTTTTTAAATTATATGAGAAGTAAAGATCACCAAGGAGTGATACTGGAACAAATGTTTCACCACCTTTAAATCTGAGGTGGGAAGTGGAAGAGGTCACGTCAGAGCACGAAAAGAAGAGACATGTAGGAGAAGCAGACTGAAATAGCCTAGAATTATTCTTTTCCAACTCTGATTTCTTAACAGTGTCTCCAGTTGACCAAAGCCAAGCAGAAGCTACATGGCACAAGAACCTGGTGATGTTCTCTATAAAGAGCACCTCTTGATACTCAGAGTGGGATGAAGAAGGGAAAGGAACAGAGCTAGAAGAGAGAGCCTTTTTGGTTTTTTTCTTTCAGAAAAGCCAACAAGTTAGATGACAAGGATATTTATGAGGCTAGAAGCTTCCCAGTGATTCACTGGAACAGGGAAATACATGGGCACTGTCTGCTATCTCCACCTCTGTCACAAGCTTATTCTGACCATCTACCTCCTGCTGTGCACATGTCAGGCATGGATCACACTGCACACAAAAGAACTGGTCATGAGTAGCTGTCTTACTGCGTCCCACAGGAAATACCTACAGTGAAGCCTAAGGAACTGCAGTGGAGGAGACACAGGCCCACAAGCAACATTTATTAAAGAATCTAAGAATTCTCAGCTAGAAAAACATCATTGTTTCTAATCTTGAATTTTCTATAATCATGAGATTATGCTAATCCAACTTTTGATTAAATTTTGATTGAATTAATCCCCAGCTCTGTATTCATTGGCTAAGTAAATATGCTTTGGATTTTCTTTTTGTTGGCTTAGCTAGATATTGACCTCAACTTTTCAAAAGCTTACTGAGTCTCTGACTAGCCATTAAACAAACAAAAAAAAATGCAGACATTTAATATAGTAGCTTCTTTAAAGTGAAAAAAAATCAAATTTTCTGATCCTTCCTCAGGCATTCACATAGAAATGTGAAGAAAGGGTTATAAATTTCTTATTAAAATTCATTATTAGAATTGTATGGCCCCTGAATGGCTGGTTATGAGACACGGTGTGACCTGGGGAGTTCTGGTCACTTTCTTGATGGTTCAGCATCTTATATGGACGACAGATTGTTTGTGTGGTGGCCCCACTTTATTTCCAGCCCCACAACACAGAGCTGTCGGGAGCAGGGCTGCTTCCTGCCTTCTTACCCCACGCAGCAGGAAGCATTTAACTCTGTCAATTCCTTGGCCATTAGCAACACCTCCCTGCAGGGTTTTGGGTTTCCTGCCAGACATTTCCAAAAAGTAATTCTGTTTTGGTTTCTTATCCAGAACTCAGCTTGTGATTAAAGAAAGGGAGAAAGATTTGTAATCTATCCAAGGGTTCAGAGGAGGGATATGGCTTCAGGCCTGTTTAGCAGCACTGAGCTGTTTAGACAGCAGCCCTGGCTGTCCCACACTTGCTCCCCTAGACTCAGGGACTCCAGGGTAAGTTCACTGAGTGTTAGATTCTTTGGCAAACCGGAGGGCACTAGGAGTGTTCTATTAAGCACTGAGCACAGAGTGTGTAGCGTCCCTGGGGGTTACTCAAACTCTGCTCTGAGATTTCCTACATGCTTCATCTCCAAGTCTGCACTGCTGATGCATGACCACGGACGGCCAGAGCACCACGCATCAACAGTATGTTACAGCAAAGGTGACGAGGAGGACACAGCATGACGGTGTCCTTAAGAAGATCTTAGGCTGGTAGATGAAACTAGTCAATTAAGCAGATGAGAAGAGTAAACCTCAGAGCATTCTGGAAAGGCGAAGGAACAACAACCCAAGTGTTTCCTGGGAATCAGGATGAGCTGGAAAAGGCTTTTCAGAGACCGTAAACCTGAGTGGCACCTGCAGGGACAATCAGGCTTTGGCTGATGTGGTGGCAGTGCACGGGCCTACACTCCTCCGCGCAGGGGACTTCCTGACCATAAGGGGCTCAGTGAGCCTTGGGAAAGGTGCTGTAGTGAGACCATGAAGGAAGATCCCTGTGTCTCAAGCACTCTTCAGAGGGCCTTGGTTTTTCTCCAAATCCATCCTGACTCAGCCCTGAGAAAAGGGAACTCCCTCCGCTTGCTGAGCTTGCCCCTGATCGGTGGACGTTTTTCCCTTAGAAAATACCACTCTGAGCATCGGCTTACTCTTATATCTCCTCAGCAATTACACTTTTAAGAATGTTTGGGATAGTTACAAAGAAATCAGGCCTGGGCTCCAGAGTACAAAAGCTACAACAGAGTATTCACAGAAATGTGGCTCCTACAAATAGCATGTTTACATGCCCGGAGTCTTCCGAACAACATCCCGAAGACTTACAACATGCACCAGAGAAAGCAGTAAACTGAAGCAGCTTGGTGAAATGTAAAGCGGGGTCGCAGGAAGGACAGACACCAAGAGGAAAACCAGAGGGCAGAACACTAGGCACTGCAAAATCCACTGGAAATGCCAGCTAGGATGAGCCGGTCATAGCAACTCCCCTCTGAATGGCACAAACCCATCAGGAGAGAGAGAGCAGGGAGAGCCGTGACAGTGCAGAAGGCGAACCAGCTCACGTAAACCTGGCCTGGACGTTTAAAGAGCAAGGGCGAATGCACACATTCGGTCAGTTCAGAGAGCTCAGGAGTGACAAACAGAATGGGCCAGCTTGGTAAGAGACAGAATGGTATCCGTGTCTCCAGGTAAATGAAAACGCAGAACAAGCTCACTTGGTGCAGAACGGCAAGCGGAAGGGAAGCTTAACCTATGGGATCTCACGGAAAAGCAACACCAGGGTCTCTTACTAAATGAGCAGCACTGTGGGAACTCAGATTGAAACAGAAATGCAAGATAACAGTTTTCTGCTCCTTTGGACTCAGTAGAAGTATGTTTGGTCTGCTTTGTTTCTGTTACCTAAATCACAATTGAGCAGTGTATGCTGGCATTTGAAGATGAAGATCTAGCAAGGGACAGGAAACTCTAAACCCCTTCACACTTGCAGGTCAGAAATTTGGGATAATAATTATAGAATAAGTCTATGTTCCCCAAGAGTACTAGTAGCTTCTTATGTTTTCTATTTTTGCTTTTTCAAATAATAAATTTTAGAAGCATTCTCTTAAGATATGAATATTATATTTTGCACAAAATAAGAATTATCTGGAGATTTAGGAGAAGTCACAGGGAAAAAATCTAGCAACCCTATATTCAAATAGTAATTCATGGTCTGCCAGTTTATGGTTATGGTTTGCCAGGAATGTTATACAGGTTTCTGTAGTGGGTGCCAATCATTTCTGAAGCAAGCAGGACAGTGTGAGTTATGCCCACCTTCCAGAGGAGAAACTGAATCCTCAGAGATGCTAAATGTCATCAAGAAGTAAGAAATAAAGCAGAGGCAGTGCTGCGAGCCGTGGCTGCAAGGTGTTTAGATGTTGTCAATGTGGCCATATGGTGTGTAAACTACTGGCAAAAGGAAAATGTGGGTTGCTGTTAAAAGGCTGGTTAAGCAGGTGACGTTCAGTGAAAGCAAGTCAGAGGGGCAGGCTAGAGACAAATGGAAATCAGAAATGATGCAAGGAGTTGTGTTTATCACAAACGTACACCGAGCTTCCCAAGCATGGTCATGGAGCACCAGCAGCTCCTGTTCCATTCACGGTTCCATTGTGCAACTTAGCATTTTGACAAGGAATTTTGGGAAATGGCCACTGCTGTGGTTGCATTTATTATAATGAAATTCTTTAACAAGATTGCCATAGTGGACCCCAGCTTATGTTTTTTCTAGTGCTTTTATAAATCTAAGGCCTTTCCATCTGAATTATTTCATTTTATTGTCTAGGTGGGGAGAGATAGGATATATTAATAGTGAACACAATTGTACACAAATAACTGAAAAGGGCATCAGTTAGAATCTTATTTCCCTGTCCTCCATGTAAACTGTGTGCACTTTAGTGCCTTCATGAAACAATGCCTATTACTTATATGGCCTCAATAAGAAAGCACTTGATGTTCATGTTTATTCATCGTATAGTATTTATTGTAATCATATCAATAAGGCACTGTTTCTATGTGCCAGCTGCATGAGACATGGAAATGGCTTTGTGTTATAACACTCTGGCTGTATTTTGTTCTCATAATGGAATTTTGTTGTCTATGGCCCCCAATTCTACCAAGTATTTTGGACTTGGAGAATTTATTTGCAAGACGTATTCTCTATTGTACTTGTCTTTGACAGGTGTTTACAAAACAAGTCACACATCAGAATCATCAGTGACGAAAGCCATGTGAAAAATGTTTGCCAGGTAACTGATGAGACACTCTACTTTAACACAGTTATTTTGTATAATAACTTTTTATTTCATTGTAGACTCAGGTTAAATTTTTGTATTTTGAGGATTAAATCAGATTATTATCTTACTAGATTGAAAACATCTCTTCTTGTATTTATAATTGGTATTATTAGAATTACTGGCTAGAAAGCAAGTCAGTTGTGTGGGGATCATTTAATATATATCATGTTTTGTAACTTTTAGCATCTAAAAATGCCTGAAAAAAACTTATATTTCCTTTGCTCCTCATCCACATGTTTCATCCATAAGTAGAGAACACTACAGAGGTCTGAGTTAGAGAGATAAAAGATAGAGAAAATAGGGATTGGTGTTTTAAAAATTCAGTAGAAAAATTATATTGCATTCCATGTGTCAAAACAGCAAATAGGAGTGAAAAACCAATAAAATCTCATTCACTGACTCTTTCCATAGAATTTCTTTCACTTTAGCTGTGAGACCATCAGTAAGACACTAAATCACTAGGTTAGTGCATATGTAATGCTCAATAGGATAAAGCCCCTTGAGTGCCAGTCTCACAGAATCTCAGGAGTGACAGTGAATTTCACAGAGTCACATAATTTCTCTCTTATAAAGAAAAGGGTTTAACGTTAAACCAGAATTTGCCAACTAAACTGTTTTAAATAAAGTTGTCCATAGGGGAGAAAGCTCAAATCCTGTGTACACAGACGGCACAAGGTATGTGAAGTCTGACTCTTGAAAAGATACGCTGAGCGATTCAAAGCACAAGGACTCTCATATGAACTCACCAAACACTACCTTCAGTAACACTGCAAATAATGTCAGCTGACCCCAGGATTTGTACTCCCCCCTTTCCTCTGATCTTTCCCTCCTTTTTCTCCTCCCACCCACTGCAGCAAGCCTTCTGAAAGCCAAGTACTTGCACAGATACTTTGGGTTACAATATGTTATCCTCAGTGGAAATCAGAAACTTTAATTCAAAATGTGGCCACTCTTGACCTCTGACCCTGGTGCCTCCCACCCTGTGGCTCCTCTCCATTTTCTGTTTCCATGGAACTGAGTAACCAAGTGGAAAAATGGGAGCAGGCAGGGTCTCTAGCTATTCACAGACCACCCCGCTCCCACCCCCCCTCCAATAAAGAGAGAGAGAGAGAGAGAGAGAGAGATGAATGAAACTCATTCATCAATAAGCAGGCGATGAAGAAGAAAGCCCTGAAAAGCAAGCTGGGAAGTGAGGAGGGCAAAAGAGAAGGGATGCCAAGGAGAGAGATGGAGGGGCGTAGGAAGTTAGGGCGGAATGCAAGCTATAAGTCCAAATTAAGAAGTTGCAAGATGAAAAGCTGTATTGCCTATTTATCCAAACTGAGTTATCTGCAAGGAGCCAACCGTATCAGAAGAAGGCTAAATTGGAGTCATTTGTAAGAAAATGGATACACCTTGAGACCATAATGCTAAGTGAAATAACTCCAACACACAAGATTAAATATTGCATGGTTTTTCTTATATTTCTCTGGGAGAAACCCACAGTACAAAGAAAGAGCAAAATTAAAAAAAAAATAGATGATAGGAGAGAGATTTTTCTCAAAGGGGAAGGAGAAGAGGAGATGGAAAAAGGAGGGGGAAGAGAGGGAAAGAGGATGTAAAAAAATTAGGTTGTGTTTTATACATGCACCAAACTCCACGTGACAAATGTAAACATTATGTATTGCAAACAAACACTGATAAGTTTTTAGAACTGAATGTTCATAATCATGTTACAGTTTCTTAAGACAAAGTGATGCACCTAACAGAGAATCAGAAGGAAATTCCACTGGGTCTCTAGGATTGGCCTTTCAGAAATTTTATGGTGGCACAATTTGAGATCTGACAGATAGGGAGCCAAGACACTTACTCAGAGAGCTGAGAATGAAGAAAATCCAATACCTCTGCAGAGGAAATACTTCTACACTTCAGAGAGCAGGTTATGGCAGATATATTCGTTAGGTCACTCACCTAGTCCATCTGTATTCCAGTCACTATGAATGTTAAACCTTCCAGTGGGCCCAGATCCCAACCACAATCTAAGAGAATGATCCAAGCCCAGCTGTCCAATGGTCTCACGGTCCACCAATTTGGTAACAGCATAGAGGCTAACAAGCAAAGTATTTCCTCTCAGCTTAATAATGTTAGGTGTGAAAAGCAAAAACATCTGGAAATCCAGATCAAACCCAAAACTCAATAGATTTCAATAATTCTGCAGCATTTACTATATCTCATCTTCTCCCACAAAAACATAAACATTCTCTAATTTATTGATCATATATCTGAAAGCCTATTTTTGCTCATAGGGAGGCTATTTCTGACATTAGTATTCCAAAGCAGTTTTATTTCCTTTGAGTCACCACATGCTTTGGATCAACTATGTTGAGGCAAGAAGATATTTCCATTGTCTCTTACTCTATTTCTCTTACACCAAAAGCACCTCACCTACACCACTATAGATTGATAGGGATTGTGCTTGCAAAAGGACAATCCTCCTGCTTCCTTACTGACATATTCCAGCTACTTTCTTGTAGAACTCTGAAATTCTTTCCTAAGTAATTGGGCGTAGATCCTAAATGTCTGTTTGCACTTTTCCCTTTTACTTCATCTCTTCTGACACTTTGCTGACTACATTTCTCTAAGACTATCAGGTTTCAAGCGTAAGAATATGCATGAAGGAGTGGATCCATTATGATTGGGGAAAAAATAAAGAGGCTGGCAGTCAAATTGGCAAATGTAGAGCCTCACTCAAGGGGAGCTCCCATGGACTTCAAGTATCGCATGGACTTCTCACTGTCTGGGCCAGGAACCTTAAGCACCTCCAAAAAGCACAAAAACGAGACATAGAAATAAGAGTGAAAGAACGCTACACAGATGAAACGATCAGAGGCTTTCTGCATTCTTCCTGTACTAACCAGGACACAGAGATGAATCCATAGCAAAGATGAACTCACAGATGGACCCGTGAGATTGCTCTCTGCCTGCACTCTTTCCTCACCTCCCCCCTTAGGTTCTACAGATTCCCATGAAAAGTGCAGACATGGAGACCAGAGTGCACCGCCAAGTAGATTCAACTACTCTTGGGCTTCTGCCAGGTTCTCATTAGGTCTTGGACATGCGAGCCAATGCTGATTTCCATGGTTGATCTACCCTAAATCTGCCCTTCCTGAAACACTAGTCTTTATCTTTCCACTCGTAGTCTTTAAATGGGGATTTGGGTGACAGCAATACCAAGGGGACCGTCATTATTCAACCATTATTATGAAATTGATGGGCTCTAAGTCTTTCTGGCTGAAAGCTTTGACAGGATGAGATCACATTGGATTGCAGAGTCATTCCTTTCCCTGGTAAATCAGGTTACAAATGAGAACTAGAGTTGGGAGGGAAAGTAAGAAAGAGGATAAAGGAAGAGTGTTTCCCCTCAAATTCACCCCACTTCATGCAGGAGCAAGAGGCCATCCATACTTGCAAAAGGCTAATTGTATGAATCAGATGCCCTGGCTGGGTTTCCAACCCCCTGGGAGCAGGGAGAGCTAGGAATAATGAGGTCTTCTGCAAAATGAAAGAAACCCTTTGAAAAAAGGCCAAAACCAATACAGCTTAACTTGCTATTTTTTTTTTAATAGAAGCAGAAAAATCTGGACCAACAATAACAAAAATAGCTGAGGTTTCATCTTCCAGCAGATTTGGAAATGTATTTACAATTTGTTTACCTCCTTGCTAGTATCTACTTCTCTTTACTTTGCACCACTAACTACGACAACTCCTAAGCTGTTCAGATATCGAAGCACTGCCACAGAATGAAATCTGACATTCTTTCAAAAGATCACAGTCAGCATAGAAGATCAGGATAATAAGGCTTTGCCAGGGGTCTACGGGTATACGTGATACAGACAGTCAGAGGACTAAGAAGTAGATATATTGACCATTAGTTTGGGCTTTGCCTCTCACTAGCATGAAGTCTGGATAGTAATTTCACTTTCTGGGGCCACAGATTCCTCCTATGAAAATAACGGATCTGCCATACACTAGCAACTAACACCCAGAGGCATTATTTCAGTTTTCTCTATGTGTCCAAGCAGTCGACAATCAGTTGAAAGCCTGAAATTCAATCTCAATACCCGTAGCGTATGTGCCAACTACTTTGAATACCAGATTGAAACATTGAATTTTGGTACACATTGAATTTTAATTTCCCTCTGGATGCCATGGAAGTTCATTCCTGTTCTTGTCTCCCTTCACTGACATTGCCTCATGGTGGACCCAGTGAGTATATCTGAGAGTTCTTTGACCCCTGACAATGTAAGTTTCTTTTTAGTGCAGGATGGGAAGGGAGATGATTCACTGTCCCATTAAAGTGATTATTCACCTCCATCAGTAAAGACACCATTCACTGAATTCCCAAACCTGAAACCTGGAAGTTATTCAATAGTTGTCTATTAGGATAAATTGTAAAACAAACGTTTGAATATAAAGGACACACATTTTAAAGAATGTGTCTCTGACTATATGGAGAGCTGACTGATTTATACCAATTCACCTTTCCAACAAGTTTTTCTAACTTTTATGTATGGTCAGAACCAGTGAATTAAAATTCATGCTTGCCTGGTTAAAGATGCAGACTAAATTTATTTACTGTGAGTAGTCCCGACTGGAATCTTCTCTGCGTGACATGGCTTACACTTCTGAGGTTATAGTATGTAGTATGCATGGACAAACACCACCTATCCCAGTGCCACCACTCAAAGGGAAAGAATAGTGAGGAACTTGCCCAGTCACTAGAGCAAAAGCAGGAGAACACATCTCTGAATCCTTCTGTCTCACACCTGGAGAGCTGCTTCCATTGTTCCATGCAAACTGCCCTGAATTGGAGTGAAAGAATATTATCATTTTCATTGTCTTCTTTGGTGGTGAGAATCATCCTCATCCGTGAAGGAACTTCTAAAGTCTGTAGGATTTTGTTTTCTGCTCCCTTTCACCCAAAAGGAAGTGTACAAGGTCCCAACTGCAGGACTCAGCTATGTTTTTCCATTTTTGCACTCACTTGCTTTTCCTTGCAGCCTATAAAATTTTTATTTAGTCTAGGATGAGAAAGAACTACCTGTCACTGAGCCAATTGATTGTTTATTAGTATGATTTTCATGCCAAAATCCTCCATGGCTTTGGAAGCTCCAAAATTTATTGCTGTTCAAAAGTCATGACTTCTATTCTGTTTTCCCATATTCCCCTATAACCTCTCTCTCCCTCTGTCTCCAAGCGTCCATTATGGTTTTATCTATCCACTCAAAAGAAGAACGGTGAAAGAGAAACTGTATTTACTGATACAAGAAAGAAAACTCAATATAAACCAGTCCTGCTGTTTCATATCTCTGTGCCCCAGAAACACAAACACGCGTGCACACACAGAGATTCCCAGTACTCTACAGTTTCTCAAATGCCACTAACCAAACCCCATGGCATCAGTGCCATCTGCCTTACTTCCTTTTCATAGTAGTTTATGCCAGGCTGTTGGCAAATGCTGAAAACCAGACTTAGTGCGGTAAGCTTTGTTATAGATATCACAATAAAGATCACATCAAGGTGATCTGATCAGCCTATATGCTAAAGATATCTTTAATGTAAAGATTAAAACCTTTGTAATAGATCAATACAGGCCAAGGACAAGGTGTTCCCAATCCAGTCCCTTCATCCTTCTCCAGCACACTGGTATTCCATAAATTCCAGAAACATAAACACTATTTTAGGGACTGTAAATATTGAAGAAGCAAAAGAAGACTGAATCCATTAGATATGTCTAAAAGGACTGGCGCACTCTGAGTCATCAGAGATGGGTATTTTGATGCCTTGTAAGCTCATATGGAAATCATGCTAGCTCTGGACCTAAGAGTTGAATTTTCCTATCAGTGCAAAAGGCCACATAAAGTTGGGTTGATAGAAAAAATAAGAAGGACGGGATTCAAAGCAAGACACTGAAATGGATCCCAGAGCAGAGTACAGAATGAGGGTTGGGTACAATTCCTTTGTAATCTGAAGAGTGCCCAAGGAAACCAATCTATGTCATCACTAGTCTATGCTATAGAAAGGTAGACAGACTGAGGTTTAAGATACGAGTGGTTTCCAAAGTGAGGCATCTATAAAACATACCAGACTTTGTCAATGCGGGAGAATTATGATGTCTCCTTGTTCATTTATTTTTTTAAATTTATTTTAAAAATAAAAGAAGGAAAACATATTAACAAACAGACATCCATTTGCAAAATAGCATAAGAACAATACAAACAATACAGAGACAAAGTGGTAGGAAATTAACAATAGTTGTAGTACGTATTGGTATCTTCAAAGTGGTTTTTCAGGAAAACAGAGACATGCATATTTGTCAAACAAGTAATCACTAACTGTTCCTTTCAGTAAAGCAGTACAAGACAGTAGTACAACTATTAGCTACCCTGTATATACATACATACACGATTTCCCCTTCTTTCCCTTCTCCTTTCCCACACCCCAGTTGCCCCTTACTTTTGAGCATTTTCCTTTCATTTCACAATGTCTGCCATACCTCCTAGCTTTTATTCACTCTTTCAGGTTCTTACACTAGTGATGGTAACCCCCTGTTTAAAGGATGGAATATTAATTACTGTGTTTTTAGTGGACAGTAGCAAAGCCAAATTTTAAAACTATGAATTTTTAATCATTTTTCAATGAAAAAGTATATAAATTCAGAAGTGCAGCCATGCAGTGCCCAACAACACCATGTCTTTCTGTCTGGGAAGTCTGGAGAGCGCATGTTTCTTAGAATTTTGCTCAAAATTGCTACACTTTTTTCTGTGTGACAGAAGGAAGGATGAAGAGACAGGAAAGGGACAGTGACAAGGAAATCTACTAACAAGAGGAGGAGAAGATGCTCCAGACCAGCCTTGCGTGGCCTGGCAGTTTTGTCAAGGTGGTTTACTCTGACCCTTTGCTTCTCTCACTTGATATTTAATTGCAGTCATCATAGCTTCCGAGCCACATCTTTTTTTATCTCAGCTTTCAAATTCTATTTTTTTGTTATTTTAAAGAAATAGTGAAAAAAAAAAAAAGAACAGTAGCAAAATACAAACAAAACAAAGCAAGGACATTAAAAATGACCCAGGATCTCAAACCAAACTCTGTTTAAATGTCTACCTCTTGGAGAATTGTTGCTATTTAAGTTTTTAACCAATTCCACATCCCCCCCACTTGTAGAATGAAGACTAGAAGAATGAATCACTGCAGAAATTTCTAACAAGGAAAGACAAAAAAATAAGGAATAAAGCTAGAAAACTGTACTTGCTATCAAACCAATGTCTAGAGCCTGTGGATTGAGAGTTGAAGGAATTAGGTGGTAGAAAGATGAATCTAAATGGAGTGGGTTACCAGTTACACAGTACTGTTGTGCCAATCAATGAAAAATTATTAAACAGCATAAAAACTGAAAAATGATTTTGTGCTATGACACTTGGCTATTTTGTATACTGTCAAGTAATATGTATAAGGTGATATTGTTACAAAGAATTTCGCTTCATTAGTGTGTTTTAGTGACATCTTTTGCTCCCTTATGGTTGTCCCACCCCTCCCCCATCTTGCAGAACCCCTGCCTGCCTCACTGCCTTCCCTCCCCACATGTGTTTCCAGAGAGACCGTCGCCCCAGCTTCCTCATGCCCATCTGCGCCATGCACTTGGCTGGCTCAGCCACTCTGACTCGCTTCCAGCAAATGGAACATAGAAAGAAAAAGCGGAAAGAAAAAGAAGAAAAGCAAGCAACTTCCCTTCCCAACCATTTTTACACCGATTTTGGAGGTGACAGGAAACTGCAGTTGGATGCACTCACAGGGGATGTGGAGAACAGAATCACAAGGGGACAAAAGCAAGGTGTGTGGTGATGGTCTGCAGCTGAGGGAGAAAGCTGATAACTTTAGCTGGAAGAAGCAACTGCATTTGTGGCCTTGAGACTCAGCCAGGGGCCCCTTCCTTCCTGAGCATGATAGAAATGACACTGCGTCAGCTAGGGCGGCAGCTTCTTGAGTTTAAACTTTCTCACTGCGGTAAGGGCAGCAGCCCTTGTGGTGAGCTACCTCCGGTGCTCTCAGGAGCCACTGCAGAAGCTCAGCAGAGAATCTACGCCTTTAGCTCTCCCAGTAATTACGGGAACTATCTCTATTCCTTAATCAATCTCTCAAGGTTTAAACTAGCCAGAGGGAATTTTACTGTTTGCAATTTTAAAATATTGACCTGTGTTCACTTTCGCCCTTATTATCAAATTCTGCTGTCAGGCAAATCTTTCATAACTGACAAAGGATGAAATGAATTCTAAGATTTTTTAAAATTTCAACTCATATAGAGGTAATAATTCTGAAAGTTTATAAAGCAAGGTCCTCGCTATCTCTGAAAAGCTTACAAAATCTAATGCACTATAGATGTTCTACCTGTTGGATTGAAAAGGTTCATTTCACCCACTTAGGAACCCAGAGGAACCTGTACCCCCCGGAACAGAATGTTTCCTCAGCACTGGAGTAATGGTCACCACAGACTGGGCCAAAGGTGCATTTATTATTCAGCCTCTTTCATCAGCTGCTGGATGTTACATGAGCAGAAATTGGGAAATCACATTTGGAAATTAAAAAAAAAAAAAACTTTAAATCTAAATTTTAAAAATTATTTTAATTCATTTGTTATTTCATTTTCCTATATTTTCTATTATTCACCTGCTGGGTGACCAACAGGAATAGCAAATCCTACTAGAAAGGCAGAAGAAAATACCTTACTTTTGAGGCAGTGAGGCACAGATTTGAGCTATCAAGCAAAGGCCCAAGTTTTCAGAAGGTCCAGTGTTCAATGCCTTAAATGACACAATCCTGAGACCGGTTCTCTAGCATAAAGGAGCATTAAGTCTTCCATTAACTAAAGCAGCTTCAGCAAAACTGTGGCTTGTTATTTTTTTGTATTATGCTACTTTGTGCCATGGTGGGGATGTGAATACACTGTACACCTGGAGAAGCGGAACAGGAGTTACCAAAGAGGTTCCCACAGACATGTATAAAAATACTTTCGGCCTACTTCAATGTGTACATTGTGAAGTGCAAAGAGCTGCACGCCTACACTGTCTCACAATAGAGATCCAAAGGAACCAGGCGGAGTTGTATATACAGATGTGCAGAATATGTTAGACCTATCTGTAAGTTATCCCTCAGGTCCATACCTAGCTTTCTCTATGCTGCCTTTATGGCTCCTCCGTGCTTTATTTCAATTGCTTCATTGATCATTTCATATATTGTTGGCTTACGTGTGCTTATCCTCTCTGTTAAAATGATTGATATTGTTTACTTCTTGGCTGATAAGCTGGCATGAGGTCAGGAATCAGGCTCTAGAAGGTGAGGATTGAGTTCATGGTGTCCTTAGGCTTGAACGCAGTGATGGGCTCCTTACCAATGGAAAATTGGGTGCTAACGTTTGATGACGCAGCAGCTGACATTGCTATGGAACAAATGAACGCTCATGCTTGATTGTGATAAAGGCCAGCTGAAGAAAGTGCACTGAGATCCATCTTATCGGACAGCAGCTGACCTTGGCCATTACAGAAGTAAAGGTGTCTACGCTGACTGTAACGTGGGGTGTAGTCTTTAAACACCCTGGAACAAGCACTTATTGAATGAAGTGCAAGTGCTCTGGTAAATCCCAGAACATCACATCAAAGAGGAGATAGGCGACAGCCCTAAAAGAACTTCATCCCCGATAACCCTGGGCTGAGACTGTTGAACATTAAACACAACATTTAATTGTGCTCCTTGCAGTACTACATGCTAAATTTATGCCACAATTCACCCATTTTCTCATGGAAGATTAGGATGGTTTTTGGAAAAGAGAGTTCCTATCCCTCGGAAAGGGGAGATCTAGCTGGTTTTAGACAAAATTCAGGGTCTTACATCAGAGCTCCTTTGTGTTTTCCTCTAGATCCCTTTAGATGCACTCATAGGGGATATGAAGAACAGAATCACAAGGGGACAAAGGCAAGGTGTCCTTTATGGACAGCCTGCCTTGGAGCCCACCGATACAACAGCAATACGGTATGGTTTGCAGTGTCCCAAGCCAGCCTCAAGAGGTAGAGAAGAGCAGGGGAACTCGGGGCTCCGAGACAAGCTCATAAAACCATGCCTCTACATTTTATAGATTATGGGAAGCGACATCATGTAAAGACCTACTTACGCCAGTCTGTGATCTTAGCTCTACTCCTGTTTCTGCATCCGCTTATTGAAAAAAATAATATACTAGATTGGTAGCCTCACTCTTATTTAAGTAGCAGAAGTCTCCTGTCAAAGAAAACAGTGTGTAAAACTTGAATATCTAAAACATAAAAATAAGCTTCTCGGCTCACATCTTGTGCAAACGGGAGATACTCCCTTGCCTGCTGCATCTCTCCTAAGGCATCTTTCTGGAACCCTAAAGCTCTATAGAACGAAGCCAATAAACTCTGAATTAAATAATCTCTTATGACCGTTCCGCTTGCTGTAAAGGCAACTGACTCTCCTCGTTTAAAGTGCTTATTCTCAGACCACCAGGATCATCACCCCCTGAGGACCCACAAGAATAAACAGTCAGGATTCTGAATACAAACTGCCTCAGCTCAGCTCAGTCTGCCCTGCTTGGCTGTGTCAACAAGGAGTGAAGTGTCTGTCCCCTGTGCCCGGTTTGTACCTTGGGATCTCCCTCCTGAACCCATCCTATATATTTAAGGAAACACTCTCCTAAGGAAATCCCAGTGGAGGGCAACCGAGTGTTCCTGAGAAATTCACAGGGAGGCATTTTCCTTGATCATATTTGTAAAATTACACAATGGGAAAGAATTTCTCCAAGACAGGCCAAGGTCACCCACCTTTCATTAGTAACAAGAGCCTCCTATCATTCCAGCAGGAGGGGCTGCCTTAGAAATGACCCAGGTGTGATGCGCCCCCCCCCCCAATAAGCAGCCCCTGCTGCTTTCTTTGCAATAGAAAACAGTCAGGCTTTTCTATAGCCAGAGAGGAGGAAGCCCTCCTGGGGAGCATCGGGTTGCAAACCAGGCTCCTGAACTCTTACCTTTGCACAAACCAGCCAGCTGCGGATCTGGTGAGCGCCATAAATCTCTAAGAACACAGCCCCACTCATGAGTGAGCCCAGGTGTCTGACCATCTAGGGTGCTGAAATATGCAAGGCCAGCCCCACCAGTGCCAACTGGGTCACAGGCGCCCCTCTGTGCTCGACTTTCCCAGGCCCCTGAGTGGAACTGCTCACAATTAGCTGCTTTGTCTGCCCCCAAGCCCGGCCTTGCTGTTGGACGTGGGGTTCCTCTCAGGTTGGTGGTCTCTGCTCTCTCTCTCTCTCTCCTCTCTCTCTCTCTCTCTCTCTCTCTCTCTCTCTCTCTCTCTCTGTCTCCCTGTCTTCTTCTCCGTCTTTCTCTCCACTCTGCACATGCACAGTCACCCTACTCAGAAGGCACAGGCGTTACCTTGCACTGCTCCAAGGCTGTCAGGGACTCCACCTTTCCGGCTGTCAAGATCCATCAGCAGCAGTGGCCTGAGCGGGTGTGGGGAGCAGGCACTCAGGGTGCAGGTCCTGCCTCTGCTTCCCCTCCTCCTCTCTTGCCTCCAGACATCTGTCAGTGTGACCTTTGGTCTCTTCCATGCAAGAATCACAACATAATTTTTTAGGTTTCTTCCCATGGGATTGTGAAGGTTAAATTGGAACAGCAAGAATGTTATAAATGTCCAAGTATTGCTTGAGTCATAATTTAATCTGTAAATTTTCAAGTCAGTGTGAACCTGTGGGCAGAGTGTAGGGTGAATCCCAGAGGTCCCCAGACTGACAACCCCCACACTTCAAATCCCTAACCACATACCTGGGTTCTGATCTTTGGGAAATGCTATAGATTCTGGAACCCTACTCACTTTCTTTTCGGCTCAGGATCCTGAAAATATTCTAGCTCAACATCAATATATTCTTTAACAGGTAACCAGGTATTTATATTCTGTTCCTAGATTTCATAGGAGAATGCTAAAAGAATGCCTTACTTAGATACAATAAAAACAATTACTGTTTGTTTTTTTTAAGAGCAGAATATATTTACTGAGGGAAAGGAAGTTTCTGCCCAAGAGAGGGACAGGAAGGGGCCCGAGTGGGTTGCCAACTACCATTTTTACACAGAAAACTCAATCTGTAAATTAAAAATTCTGTCTTAATAAGTACAGCCCTATATTGGAGAAAAAAAATCCATAACCCTTCCCTCAAATAAATTATAATCTTGCAAGAAGACGGTGTCTGACCCAGGACATAGGAGCAGTGTACAGAGTCCTAGATAGAACTGCCGATGCCAGGCAGGCTGCAGTATGAAGAGTCTTCCTCGATGAAATGGATACGAGCTTTCTCTACTAGAATCCATCTAGCGGCAGAGAGCCAGCTTTGAGATATGCAGAGGACCTCAGCAACGCACACTTTCCAAGGAGGCACTGACAGGAAGTCAGCAATCACAGAGACTTCAAAGAACAGCAAAGTTGTGTCGAATCCCACACATTCTTTCATACACTATTTTATTGTCTGGGTCTCTGCATTAGATATTAACTTACTTGTTTTTTAGCAGTACTGAGGATTGAACTTAGTGCTTTCCACCTGAGAGCTACATCCCCAGTGCTTTTTTTTCCTTTTTTTCTTTTGAGACATAAGTTGCAAAGCTGTCTAGGCTGTTCTTGAATTTTCAAACCCCCATCAGAGCTTCTCAGAAGGCTGGGATTGCAGGTGTGCGTCGCCACTCCTGGCTTGGATAGTCATTTTAAAAAAATATGTTTTTAGCTCATCATATGTAAGTTTAAGGCAACAAATGGTAGGGCCTAAGTTTCATTCAACTCTTATATTCCCAGAGACCAGACTCATAAACTGTGGTAACCCTTGGGATTGTTCAGAATGGTCTGAGGCCACCCACCGCATCTCTCAGCTGTTGGCCCTCACAAGCCTTGGTATGAGAAATGACTGGGTTTGGGGAGACAGACAATCCGAGTTCAAGTTTAGCCTTTGCAAATTACTGCCTAAAATCTACTCAACTTGTACAAATTGTTTCCTTCTTTGTAAAACACAATGGCAAAGTTGCAGGTGAGAAGAGCCATAGGAGAGCAGTAAGCACAGCACCGCCTAAGTAGAATTCATCGCCTCCTATGGGCGCCCACGTCTCCTTATTTGCTTTCTGCCTTGTAGCAGATGACGTCATGGGTTCCTCCTTTTCACGTCACTGCAATCTCATTTATATATCTATTACCTATTTTTCTGTCAGGTCACCCCCATATTGAAGTTCTCTCTACCAGTTTTGCATAACCACAGACTATATGAGTTCTCTGGGTGATAGAAAACCTGATTTCAAAGTTTTGTATTTGTCAACCTCCTGCAGTTTCCTTGATATCTTTCAGCCCAGGCTTCTTCAGGTGTGAAGTGGGGTTAAGTAGTTTCCACAGCTTAAAAACTTTTTTGTAAGGATTAGTCAGGTCACACACATAACACATTTGATCAGTTTCTGCCTCAAAAATGTTGAGGGTTATAAAGTTATAGCCCTTTCTCCCTTCCAGTTGTTCCCAAGAAGCTGAAGTCTCCAAAGAGAGCATCATTTTGATACCCGGAACTGCGAGGTCTTAGGGGAATATTTCCTAAAACTTGACATTCAATTAAGAGGCTCCACAGGGCTGAGAGCAAGCATCTCTGTCACTGTCCCAAGACCGAAGTCCTCTTCACTCAGCTCACAGTTCTTTTCCTTGGCTGTTCAGTTTACTCATAGTCACTGAAATGGAAAACACACGATTTTTCCCATGTAGGGTTTTGCTTTCCATTTTATCAGAATGTGACTGAATCTCAGACCATCTCTCAAAGTCCACAGAGAGAATTCAAGCCTGTGCAAACAGGGTTAAGGTCAAGCTGCCCAGTCCTAGGGACTCGGGGACATTACACAAGATCCGTGTTCATTTGCTGGAGTGAGCCGGGCCCTCTGCCTCTTCTCCCTCTTCTTCAGGCAGCTTTGTTGGGACTCCGGGACTTTACGGCTTTTCACCTTCAGGGTGGCATTCAAGTAGCTTGCATTCTGATGGTCGTGGGTCGAAGGAATACCCACGGCCTAGTCAAACCTCCCACCACGGCCATCCTCCACACAGCCCTCTACCATATTCCTCTTAGGGTCTACTGCAGGTCTATGCTCCTGTGACACCTGAAAACACGGAGAGCGAATCTCTGCCTCTTTCTAGCTGCACATTCCCTTGCACCATTTATATGTGCTCAGTACGTGCCTGCTAACTTGGAAGACGTAAATATACACATTTGTATTGAAACAACTTCTGGGCAATTTCCATTTCATTATTACTTTATTCCTTGAGGGAGTAAAGTAAACTTGCTTGTTCTCTTATTCTGCTTATCTTTCACTGCAGTTCACCCCCGCACTCACATGCAACACTCAGACTCACCCCTCACCCCTCTGATAGAATCAGAGCCACAGTAGGGGCTGTAAAAGCTCTCCGGAAAGCAGAACATCCCACACGTGAAGACTACGTTCTGATTATCTGACCTGCCATGCCGCACTTGCAGCTACAGCTAGACCCTTTCATACTTAGAAAATTCAGCACTGCTGCTTTTCTCTTAGACTTTAATAGCTGGCCTTGCATGAATAATACATAGTGAATTGTATTTCTTATAGAGATTAAGAATAATTTCCTTCTGTGTCAAACTTAAAGCAATTGCTGAGAGAGACAGAGGAAAGAAGAATCCCTCGAAGGTATTTAGATAGTACAAAAACACCAAGGCAGAATGTGGGAGTATTGTAGAAAATTTCATATGCTTTTGATACTGAATAGAGAAAAATAAACAAATGTACATAGTACTGTGGGCTTTTTTTCTTTCCGCTTCATATTATACACTTCTGCTTAATTTTTTGACGTTCACTTGTCAAATGAATTTCAATCCTAACAGCATTTGCCTTACAGAAATTAGCTCTCTGTCTTCTCTGGTCCTCATTAGCAACCTAACCCACAGGACACCTTGTTGTTCTTCTTCACACATCTGGCCACTACTCTTCTTGCAGAGCAAGCTGGGGTTGATCCAGGTTATGACTTATGGTTTTGTTCTTCACACATACAACATAAGCACTTCCCTAGACCACATATGCGGTGGCTCCGTGATAAGTATTCTGCAATGTGCCTCCCACAGGTGTCCCATTCAGAGTACCCAGGCTGGTAGACAGGTAAAGAAATGATCCACCAGCTGTTAGGACTCCCTTGCGATGGCTCATCTTATTTTCGTACCGTAGGTGGTACTGAATTATGTAACACAGGCACAGCTAACTAAGGAAAGCAGCATCAAGGTCATGCTCTCCCCCTCCGAGAAGCTTTGAGGTTAATACCATTTATCAAAATTGCTTAAGGCTAAGCTGTATACCTGTTTGCAACTTGGCTAGCAATCAAAAACCTGTTTGCTTTGTAAGAATAAAATCCTTTAAACCAAATATGGCTTGGATTTCACTTTGGCATTCAAATGATTTTTAACATAATACTTTTTACAAAAATTTCTCTTTCTTACAGTTCACAATTTGTATTTCATCACCTGAAATGGTAACTCAATTGCCTGTAATTATACCTACCTGGTAATTACAAAACTAGTTAGCAGCAGCATTTCTGCTGTAACTAATATTTTAACCACTATGAATTTCCTGTTCTTATATGTTAGTGCTAAAGGATATTCTACATGTGGATTTATAATTTCTCTAACTGCTATTTTTGTTTGGTAGTGACTAAAGTTTGAGACTTTTTCTTTCTTTCTTTCTTTTTCTTTCTTTCTTTCTTTCTTTCTTTCTTTCTTTCTTTCTTTCTTTCTTTTTCTTCCTTCCTTCCTTCCTTCTTTCTTTGTGTTTTTTAGCCAACAGTAGAACATAATTTCTCCTTGTCCCAATATTATTTAACATTCATCTCTTAGTTGACCTACGACCACAGCTTTTGGTATTCAAATGTGTGACTCCAAACTTTAAAATATGTCAACAACAAAAATGAAATATAGTTTAATGTTTAAAGTTTGAAAAAGTTATCAGTCTTGCATTAAAATGATTAGTGGGTTTTTTTTGTTTGTTTGTTTGTTTGTTTGTTTTGCTTTACTCTAAAAGTGCCATTAGTGGCTAAGATAAATAAAGCAATGTTTAATTCCGATAATATACTGTAATGCAAGTGCAGAATAAGGACTCTGGGCTTTATCACTGAAATTGTATGATGTAGACTTAAGAGGAGTTTTACCCTGTGCCAGGAGCAGAAAGAGCCTTGCTGGTCAGACTTCCCGATAGCTCCGCCTTAATCCCCGACTCCTTTGCGCACACACACGCAGCCCCTCTCAACCTCATTACCATGTTTTCTTTCTATCCCTTGCTACCAACTGAAAGTGAGTCGCCTGATTTGCTTTTCACATACTCAGGAGGAAAGCAGGCACCCTTCGTGTTTTTATGCTGGGTTGTCAGGGCTTGGAATAGTACGTGGGTTTTCCATAAATATTTGATGAATGGATAAATGCATGGATGTTTTCAACTGGCAGCCTCTCCATCCTATTGTAAAAATTGTATAGTTATTTTTCAGGAGTGATATTTAGATACATACAGATGGGCAGTGTGAGACCATAAAAATGATCATGAAAACCAACTTTAGTGATCAGGAGTGAAAATTATGATTGTTCTGTGACCTTTTAATGTTTCTGTCCAAACATTAAAAGCTCTCTTACTTTTATTTATAAATGCACAGAGAAATTTACATTTAATTAATTAAATCTGTTCTACATACTTGCATGTAAAACACTAGAAATTTCAGCATTCGTGGGGGCGGGGGTTGGGTAACAGCCTCACCCGGGGCACTTCGGCCAGCTTGCGTTCTCTCCCGCTCTCCTGATACACATCACAGTCAAGAGCAGGCTCCGTTTCTATGCTTTGGAAAACTGTTATACATTTTCCCAGGTCTGTGTAACTTCCAACATTTTACTCCCTGCTCTCACAAAGCTGTTAACATAGTTGGAAGAGCGCTATTAAAAGGTGATTTTGTTGCCAGCCTCGGTCCCTTTGGGAGAGTCCCGTTTTTCTTTTGTATCTGCTTTCCATGCTGCACTAATGAGCTGCGTCTGCTAGGCATCTTGGCAGGATGAGGAGATCCCTCCTAGATGGCAAGGCCACCCTCCTGACCTGCACTTACTTCTTCTCCTAGTCCACTTATGCTTGATCTGTATTTTACTTCTAGCATTCAGTGATGTATCATTTCCTATCTGCACCTTCAGTGTTGTTGGCCGGTTTCCTCTTTAATGACCAACGTTTTAAAAATACCTTACAGGTTTATCACCAGGAGACAAGCAGGCAACCCAACCCACATGCTTTTCCCTTACCAGTTTGATTGCTTGATTTCAGCCATCCTTACAGTTGCTGACAAAGGCCATGAAGACCCGAGTTCTCTATGTCAGGCAGGTTATTTATTATAAGTAGGAAACATTAAATAAGATAAACATTGATTTCTGCTCTAATATCATTTCCTGCCTCTTCCAACTCACAATTAAATTGGGGGTTGGAAACCAGGTAGTTTTGATTTCCTGAACTCTCTTTTCCTTTAGCTAACCTGAAAAAATAGTTTTTAAGAAAGAAAAATGAAAGCGATCCATTTACCCTCAGATGTGTCCTCTCCATAAAGAAGGCTCACTGGAGTGCAATTTTAAAAATATACACAGAAAAGGAAAAGAACTTCCCACATCCCAGTGGGGCCAGCAAGAAAGCCACCACCTTACAAAGATTGTTCCAGGACAGGAGTCTTTTCAACCAAGAACAGAGCAGACTGTTTCTGCCTTGGAGACACAACCCAGCACTTGTTTATCTCACATGTTTTAATCAATACTTATTGAGCTGTAACCATCTGGCTTTTACTGTCACTCTGGGGTGGAGTTTCATGAGTAACTAACTCTTTTCCACTGGCTGCAGAAGTAATGACTCTATACATTTCTGGCAGCAGATCACTCTTCTAGGTGTCGGAAAAGGAGCACTTTCAAGGAAGAGCTGTCATCTCAATTTTGGTGAATCAAAGAGTGGCTGAAACATGGCTCCTTGAAATGCTAAAGGCTCTCCTAGGCGAACTGGCTTCTTTTGGAAGATGAGGCTTCAAGCCATCCATATGCTTCTTAAATGCTCATGTTAGACCTGGTTACAGTTTTCTTGAAAGTTCATGCCTCTGAAGAATCCCTAACTAAGGAACAAAATTATAAAAACAATCCTTCAGAAACAAAGTGATCTTACCCCATTCTAGAGAAAGTATGCTCCAAGAGTTCTTGCGCAGGCTAGAAGAATGAGCCTGGAAACTTGTTTAGGTGGTTGCTGGTTCATGAATGACCCAGTTACTATCTGCCTGAGGCTACTTCTCATCACAGGACCCTAGGCACTGAGGGTGACCAAGTACCATGACACAAGAATCCCCCAAATTTCTACATGTCTTTTTTTTTACTCACCCTACATGCACCTTCCTTCTATTATAACATCTACCCTGTAGATGACGTCTACTTTCTTTTATAGTATTTGTAGAAAGGACCCTTCCTAACTACCTACTTACACTCAGGCATCAGAAAGTCCTTCCTTTGTTCACTTATTCACTCACTGTTACATGCAAAACCCTCTGCTGAAAACACAGACAAGTAGGGAAAGGGAATTATTTAAAGTAAATGTTATATGAAAAGAATGAGATGAGAATTCACTCTATTTCAGGAGGGGAGAGGGTTTGAAGAAAGAAGGAATAAATGGGAAAAACGAAGCGGCAAGATATGTCACGTACAGGTACAAACTCCCTGTGATGCTATATTCCTATATTCCTTTGTCTGAGTGGCATTCCTCCGGGAGGCTCTCTCTCCGCTGCCTACCCGGTCGCCATCTTGAAGTCCTCTCGTAAAATTTATTTAGTTATTTGTTACTTTCTAGTGAATTGGCGATTACATTTCTAAAGTTTTGAAATGGCCAGCAGACCATAGAAAGATACCACTTTAGGCTCCTGCTTGAAACCAACAGCTACAGAAAACTGCTGGCCTTGATTCAAGGCCACCAAACTCCCTATGATGAATGTTATTGTATAATTGTGTGTGTGTGTGTGTGTGTGTGTGTGTGTGTGTGTGTGTGTATGATTTATTGGATATTATATTTTTTATTGGATATATATATATATATATATATATATATCCAATAAAAAAGAGAAAAATAAGAAAAAACAAAGAATTCGTACCATTTCTTTGACCTAGAGCTCACTCTTTTATAGTCTTCAATATTTAAGCATTAGCTAGAAGACGCTTCCTCTTAGAGGCCTGCCCTGAATCCCCCCTGTGTGGCTTAGCTGTCTTTCCTAAATGCTCTTAAGTGCATATCTAGACCACTGCACTGATCACCGCTTCTGTGGCTACCTGCTCCCTGCAATTGCACTGTGTGATTTAGAGATGGAAACAGCCATATTTGTGTCTCTTCTCCTCATATTCAGTATAAGGCCTGGCATGTTGTGCTCGTTACTTAACTTTGAGGGAATCAATGCATGAGTTGATGGAAAACTGTAAGAGGAAAACCATAGGAAGTTGTGGAACAGAAAAACTGAGTCAGTATTCAGTCTCACAAAAAGAATAAAGAAAATTTTTGTGGAGGAGACTGTATTTAAGCAAAGCATGGAAGCGTGAACAGGATTTCCAGAACTCCAAACTGTGAAGGGCTTGGGGGAAAGGGTGGTACACAAAGGATTACTTTTCACAGCCAGATTCTCTCCGCCTTTCTCTGTTTCTTCTCTAGAGAAAATCTTTCTTATACCCTAATCTTATCAAGGTTTTTTTCCTCTGCTTTCTTGTGAAGGACCTTCAGTGATTTCTTACTATCTAACATAATAAAATTCAAGCAGGCTGGCTTGCACTGAAAGGGTCTTCCTACTGTTATCCAAAATTTTCCCTTCCCTCTAACATGCATTTCAGACCATCCTACACAAGTCAGGACAATCTGTCCTCTGCTTCCCAAGGTCTTGTTTGACACCATCTCGCTCTTCATCCCTGGCCTGGGAAGCTTCCCTGTGCCTTCCTGCCATCTTATAGCACAGCTTCATCTTTGAAAATCGTGTCCCTCCAGTCACCCTCCCTTTTCCATGCTAGCAGGTGTCACCTCTGGAAATCGATGTACCGTGTGCCTCCATGCTTTAATCACATGCTATGGTTTCTAACTGTAAATCTTCTCTGTCTGTTTTGTGAGCCCCCCACCCCCAACGGGTCCGCAGGCAGGGTAATATATGGGGTCTGGTTGTAACATGCACAGAGTCTTCTGTAAACTAACAATCCTCGCCATCTGAAACCATCCTAAGAGGATACATGAGGTGTTCTTTTTCAAGCAGATACTTCATTGTTTAGCTTCCAGAAGACAGAGGCTACTTACAGCAGATTTAAGTCTTAGTTCATTGAAAGGAATAAAAATTCTACTTTGAGTTTGGTCTAGAAATCTCTAGCTTTGTCTGGGTTATAAAACAGTTTCTTTTGCTAACTGGGTGTGCTCTGACACAGCAGGGTGTCCTTAGATAATGACACAGTGCTATATATTTCAGAAAAAGCTGCAATAAAAGGCCTGTAATGTTTTCACTGTCTAGAAAGGATACATGCTTAAAAGATGGATATGTTGAACCTGATTTAAATATGACACAATATATCTATGTATGGAAACATCACATGGTATCCCCCAAATATAAACAATTTCTGTGCTTTTATGTATCAGTTAAAATAAATCTAAAGCACAAGGAGACAACTTTCCTACTTCCCCACTTCACTGATAGAATGATAGTTCTGGCTATTTTTACCTCTTCCAGGCAGCCAGACTAATGTTACTTTTTAACTGAACTGTGTGAGACCAGCGCTTTGTGCCAGCAGCCTCGTTTCACTGCTTCGCCCTAGTCCTCCCCATCCTGGGGTTTCTTCATGCTTGTTAGCACTCCCGGTTTTGCCCCTCACCAAACTCCATTACTATCAGTCTCCAACCTGAATCTCCAAAGCCATTCGGAGGGAGAGAGGCTCCATGCAAAGGAGTGACCTCATCCCGAGCACCAGGCTGCAGAGCATGGAGTATCCGTCCCCTAACCTTTCCCAGCCCCTGTTCCTGTGTGTCCCACTGTTGGGTGTCCAGGCTTGACAGTGAATGCTTTGCAATGGGAAACTGTAGCAGGATTTTTTTCCATCCCCTGGTCTCTATTGTATGCTCAGCTGCACTGGAGCTAGCTGCTAATCAAAGCCAGAGATTCTCGTACACAAACAAACACGGCATTGTGGCCTCCCCCGGAGCTGGAACACAGCAGTCCAACAAATAATTTAGTCAGGTGATAGCAGGCTGGAGGAACAGACCTAGCAGCTCCTAAACTGCCTACTGCCTGCCCTCCCAGCTGAGCCAGTTCTGTGGCAGGGACAGGATAACCACCGTGCCAGGCAAACTGATGCTTCAGAAGACAATGGGAATAAAACAGTATGCACTAACTTGCAAACAAGCCGGTCTAGTCTGAGGCTAGCCCTCGTCATCCAAGAGCACATTCTCCAGACTGAAGGAGGACATAATAAATGCCATCGTGTGAGAGCATAGTCCTGCGCACTGGCTAGGGGAAGGAGGAAGGCTTGGATCAAAATATCTTCAAACACTCACTGGACCCTTGTCACTGAGTAGGGGCAAGAAGTAAAACTGAATATGCTGTTGAAGAACTTGTGGTCAGATACAGTTGGGCTACAAACTCAGTTCTATTTCTTACTCATTCATGATCTCAAATAACTTACTTAAACATCCTAAAATTCACTCCTTTCACTTTAGAAGGAAAATTATCTTTACCCCATAAGGTTGTTGAGAGCATTTAGCCCAGCGCTGAAAGTAAAGTTCTAGGGGAGCGCCACTCTCGACATAGAAAGTATGTACTATTATGACTAATGTTGGTGAAGAGAGTGCAGAAAAGACAAGGGCTGCAGAGTAAGAAAAAAGGGAGGTCTTTGGCTTCTGGATGCAGCTGGAGGTAAGGGACAGGCTTCTCACCGGTTCTGGGAGCTCTGAGAGACAGCAGCTCAAAAGCACCGGAGGGCCCTGAATGTGTGCTTACCGTCACGGGTTGCCAGAGCATAACAAGGGAACCGGGCTGATGAGGTCAGCATTAAGGGAGCGCGTGTTCCCATGGAATACGAAGGGGACGGGTTGGGGTACCTGAGCATTAAAAACTGAAATACCCTCAACAAAGGATAGAGTGTGAAGGGTGTCAAAGAAGCAGTGCCCATGTCCCCCATTTGGGGAAGCCAGGCAGTACCTTGTGTTTGCAATGTTGGTGAAGCGCTAGGGTGAGTGGAGGGACAGACAAAAACTAAGTGGGGGTTTATGCCTCTTGTACGCAACCACAAGCACGAATTCAGCGTCTACCACGTTCGAGTTCAGAGAGCAGCAAGTGAAAGTACCAGACACAATTTAGGAGTCGTACAGCAGAAACAATGAGTTTCCTGAAAAAGGTACATGGCCACTGGGCCTCTTATTTAACACAGGCACTTCCTTTAATATGAAAGGCCAATAACCCAAGATTATTGAGCAATCAAAGTTGCTTCAGATAGAAGTATCCAAATGGAAATAGCGCCAGTTAGAATGTCTTGCAGGTGTATTATGAGATCCGCAGGTATACTTCAGGCAACACCAGTGAATACTTCCGTGCTTTACTCTCCGGTATGTACACTGAATGCCACTCATTGGCACATGACATTCTTCACTGGGTTTCCAGTCAGAGTAAAAGTCACTCTTATCCTCTAAGTCAGTCCCAAAGTGTCTCTATGTATCCTTTAAGACAATTGTTTTTATTTGCTCCTTAAAGACTTCTTAGTTGTTCTATGCTTTTCTACACCTCCAATTCAGTTTCCCAGGCTCTATTTGGATCTAAAAGACACTCCAGCCTCATGACACTGTGATACACATATGTGAGTACACATAAGTATATGAACATTGTCCAGGGAGAATGTGATTTTTCTTAAACACCACTAAGAGTCCAGATCAGCAATCTCATGCCCAGTTAGAGGATGCACTCCTGTTTGAGAAATACAGTCTCTACCACTTACACTGAACTCAATCACCAAAGCGACACTAAAATTACCTTCAGAAGACAAGTCATGCCTCCTCCTTCTCTGCACTTCTTTTCAATTGCTGTTGCTTGAAGTCTTGTGGATAATAATGATGAACCTGCTTACATCTTGGTACGGACTTGGATATCAAATGAGGAAAGAGTTGATTTGAGATAAGCAGATAAACAGTAATGCTAGTTCTTCAAAATTATGATTATAATTTGAAATCAAATGATTCAAAAGAAATAGCCAAGCTTAAATTATTTCTGAATTTAAACAGGATGTTTCACATGATGCCTTATATCTGGAAAATAGCAATGAAGAAAGGAAACCAGAAACCAACCCTGGAAGCTCACAACCAGGGTGCAGCTGAGCCCTGGGCTGAAAGGACCCTACTATGCTCCTGCCCAGAAGCTCCTGCGGCTTCTCTCACATCAGGATCCCCTGCTGAGGGTGGGAAACACCTGGATGAAAATGATGACTGGAAGGTGGGCAACCCTGGGGAAGACCTGGCTCCAGAGACCCAACTGTCCAATTCCAGGTCCTGCACGCATCATTGTAAGTGTCCTGCTTGGGGTGGGAACTCTTTGCTGGAGCAGCCGTATTGCATACCTCTAGACACTCCCTGTGCAGAAAGCAAGGAGGGCTTGACGCTGCTCCATGGTTGGATCAATTCCATCTTCTTCATTGTGCCAGAGGCATCTGGAGCCCAGGAGATTTAGAAAGTGAACGAAGCAGATCCACCCAAGAGAAATTTCCCAAGGAACCATCCCACAGCCTGAAGGATCCCAAGGACCCAGTAACACTGGCCAAGTGGTTCATCATAATAGAGGAAGCCACCCCAACAGTAGCTAACAGAATTTTCTGTGAAGTCTGAAGTATTTCTCTCCAAGCAAAGGGCTTCTACCTTCTCCTACATAGCCTTGGATATTTTCCATAGCCTTATCTCCAGTCCACTTTCATTTCTGTTCTCTTCTTCTTTCAGCTTCCCTTGAAGTTAGTAGCTCTCATTTAACCTCTTACAAGAGAACAGCCCTGGATGAGACATTAGAAACCCACAGATTTAGCCTGCAGTGAGGAAATGTGGATCTGTTTAGCGAAAAATTGGTAGAAATCCCTATCTACCCACTTATTGCTGCTCCACAGCTTTTGATCTACTTCTCCAAACCAAATTTGTTTATGACAGCCTTGAAGTACAGGTCCAAATCCCCAGATATCACATATCAGAAGTCCAACCCCTGTGACTCCCTCACCACTAGATTCAAAACTGCTATTTTGAAAAGGCTCAAAATCACTTAAGGCTAGAGTTGGTGGGAACCCTAACACTGGCGTAGACAATAAAGACGTTTGATTTTCACTCCTCGTCTGTGATCAAGAATGTGATTGTCAAACCCAAATTTGATCTGACTTACTTTCAACTAGAGCCAATTGTACACTAAGTCATTCCAAATAATAACAGAGCAAATAAATAACCCCCCTAAGTGTGCCAAGCCCTAGAGAAACACGCATCCAAGAGGTCTGCTGGCCCTGCAGCTTACCCAACTGCAGTGTGTTAGCCCACACCCCCTTGAACGCCAGAGCAGCTCAGAAGTTTCCCAGGCTCTTGGGACCAGCTGAGTAGTTAAGATGGCACCTAGGAGAGATCAGAAGCTGTGTCTTCCTGGGGGAGATTTTTACCCTTGTGTATGTGGATGTCTCCTCCGGGGTAAGAATGAAAAACGATGTTTACTCAGCTTGACCTTTAATTGGCACACGTTAATTCTTCTAGATTATTTGTTCCCATCTAAGAAAAGAACATATTTTGCTGGGACAAAGACATTATTTTATGCATGGAATATTTGCTTGTTTGTTTGCAGTTTTTCCAGCTTTTTTTATGAGAATCCATGATAGTATTAAGCATATTTTATTCTAATCTACCCATATGAATCTAGATAAATTGAATTTTCACCTTAGTTAGTTCATTTCGTAGAAACAAATGCACATGTTAATGTGTGTATAGTTCTTAAAAATACTGCACAGAATCTTTAAATGTTGACAGAAATGAAAGACACGCAATTACACATGTAACTATCTTTTAATGTTACATCGGAAAAGGTGTAAAAGTATATCCGAGTGTTAATGCTGGTGTCTATTTTGAGGATTGTGAATGGACTGCTTTTTCATGTAATTTGAAAACTTTGTACCATGAACACTGTTCTAGAATGGGAAAAATATACTGTGTTTCCCCAGAAATATGTGTGCATTCCTAATAACAAGTGCAATATTAAAAAACCCTTTCATTATTTGCCATATGTTTAACATTAATCATCCTATTCACCATTTTGATATGCATTGAACTCTCTTTACAATTCGGCAGGTTCTCAGAGACATTATTCAATAGTGAAACCTGTGTTGTCAACCAAAAAAGAAGACAAGAAGAAAACCTTTATTTCATTGTCACGAGACTTAAGCACGTACACTTGTTGAAAAACAGTCCAACAAATCACCTGCTTTCTTCAAGTTTCCTCATTTGAGCCTTCTAGAGAAATGCCTTGCACACAGAGGCACTTTTGTAGTAATTACTTTGTGAAGAATTGAAGTGACTATTAAAATTGGGCTCTCCAAAGTTGCAGGATTCTTTTAAGCTAAAGCTCCAAATCCTAGTTTACCATGGACCTCTCATCTTGCCAGTTAACAGATGCTCACTACGTGCTCTCAGGATTTGATGAAGATCACTGCAAGTTAATTCCTCAGCAATAACTGCACTGTCAGCAGCAATGATCCCCCAGAGAGGCCTAGGAAAGGCCACATTCTCAGCAAATAAGGAAGTCATTATAAGAAATATTCTCAACTGTCTAGTTTTCATTCATTATAGTCTGAAGCCTGAGAGTGTTAACAAACTAATTAATAAGTTCCTTATCAATTAAACCTGGATTCTAAGGCAGAAAGCTCTGGCTCTTTCTCTAGGCAACCCAGTGTCTGGAGTAAGTCAGCTGCTCTTTTTTGTTATGGTGTGGAAGGTGACTGTTGAACAGGATAATGGGTGCTGAAACGCAAAAGATAGTAACATTAGAACCTATTTTTTGATACTAAGAATTAAGTCTCCTCAACACTTTCCAGAAGCAAATGAAGAAGGCAACATTTGGATCCCCTCCACTCTCTCCAGGGAGAAACCTCACCAAAAGCAATGGTAAGGAAGACCTTTGCACAATTACCCAGGGGCCCTGTATTTTTAGGTGATGGCTTCAGCTATGTCAGAACCAAATCAGGAGGTGTCTGCAACTTTCTTTGAGTATTTATATTCTTTCATAAACAATCAAAGTATTTAAATATTAGACATGAAGATAGAAGAGCAGGGAGCTTTTGCAGGTGGCAAGAAATGTTATTACCAATAACCCTCATTTTTTAAACTACGCATACAGCGAGTGCAAACTTCTGATCTCTGTTTGTTCCCTCCACTTCACTGAACAAAACTGGTGCTTTGCTGCTCAAAGCAAGGTCTCCAGGACCACAGGATGCCATCACCCGGAGCCTGCTGAAAATGCAGACTTTTGAGAGTCCCTGGTAAACTAACTGGATCCGAATCCCCAAACTTGCAGGTGAAAGTCAGAGAGTCACAGCTATTGTGTAAACAGGTGCTGCTCAACAATTGCATAGCTTGTTTGCAGTGAGGATAAGCGACACAAGAATTGGTATGCACAATTTTAGGTTCTAGAGAATGAACTAGAACATAGTATTTATCTAAAACATTAGGACTGTTTTAGTTTAGCTTTATTTAGAATCATCTCTCTTTTTTGTTAAACTATGACTCGTATTTCTTTTTCTTCATTCCTGTCACACATCTTTTTCTTCTCCTCGCTTCACTGGGCTGAACTTGCCTTTGGGCATCTTAAGCAATCTCTAGGTATCCTAAGAAAATGACAGTGACAGAAGCAGAACTGAAGGATGGGAAAGACAGAACTTGCCTTATTGGGTTTTAATAACAGTAGCTCATGTTTGGTACAATGGTTTACAGGTTATAAATGTAACATTGCAGCCATTGACCTTTTCCACCAACTTGTCAGGTGGGCAAAGCAGGTAACATCATCATTTCTAATAAAGCAAAAACTATGTTTCCAGAAGACACACACTCAGCATTGTATTCTGCACACCAGGAAGAACCATGGAGAAATGTTGACTCCTGAAGGTGAACCTGAATTGCCTTCTCTTGATTGAAGCCTCCAGCAGCAAGGTCAGAGAGGATGTGGCTGTGGGTATTACCAATGTCAGCCATAAGGGAGCTGCACCTTGCAGGGGAAGTCCCCCGTATGCAAAATGGTCTCCACCACGTTATGGGAATGGGCAAGGTCAAACAATCTACACTGGAGATTTTATACGCCAAACCTCGAGGCCTTGTGTATAGGTATATATTCTGTGTGTTTTCTGTCCTGAAAAAGACAATTTTCAATCTGCATTTAGAGAGAAGGGAGAGAATGACCTAGGAGAATGGAGGGGTGAGAATTTTCAAGAAACAGGGAGTTTCATGGAGGTTTCTGCTTGTGTGTTTGTTGGCGAACTGGACTGGCAGTGCAGAAATCTGGAGAAGGGGGAACTTTCACCTGGTGCTAATTCACTATTTTCACCATTTTCATCATCCGCATTAGATACAGCAGCAAATGGACCCTGTACGCAGTATTTGTCACCAGTTGCCCCAACTAAGAGTCATGTGTCAAGCCTAGAAGGGAAGAGCTGTTCCTCCGTGATAAGAGACAAGAACAGTGAAGTGAGAGGGACTACAGCACATGCTCATGTTCACACACCTAATGTGCGCTAGGGATTTGTGCCTCAGTCTCACTGGTCTTACACTTTGAACACTGACTGGACCATTAGGATTAATATTTCTAATAGACCATCTGCATCCAGATTCTCTGTCATGTATCTGGGTTCCTTGATACCATCTCTTAGGTCAGAATCTCAGACGGTGGCCCCCAGGCATCCGGTTCTTAGACGTGACACCAGTTAATCTGTTCAACATTGCAGACGGGGTTATTTGGCCTCTTCCTCCATATACATTGATTTTAGACTTGAGGTGAGAGGGAACTGGGAGATATAAACAATTTATTAGCCCAAGAGAATGATGTGTAATACAAGAAGGAAAATACCCCAACTAGGAATATGGAGATTGTTATTTTATTAGCCATGTCACTGAGTAGGGCCACTTCACCTTTTCTAAGACCAACTTCATTTATCAGTGTTTTAAAAAATTCTGAATTAGCCTAAGTACAGTTGTGTGGGAATATGATAACAATGTAAACGTGGAAATTTTTGAAAAACAAAGGCTTCATAGCTACTAAGACACGATGATGAAAATAATGCTTCAAATAACCAGGCCAGTCACTCTGGATAAGAGTTTGTTATAGAAAAGAGAGGTCTCTCTCTCCATTCTGGAGGCAGCTATGTCAGAAACTATGAAAAGCTGAGAGTGACCAAGGTGTGTGGAACGTGATCATGGGGGGACTTGTGGCACTTGGAACAAAGGAGAGAGCTGGAGAACCTTCCTCTGGAGGTCTTGGGGAAAATGGGGACGTAAGCATCCCAGAGAAACTAGTTCCAGGTGGTGTTTGGGAAGGCAAGAAGACAAGGTACTCAAGGAAGATGCTCAAGGGATTGGATCATGAAGGCCGAAGAGAGTGAAAGGCATTGGGGATCATCTGTTTATTGGTTCATTCGTTTGCTAGACAACCACTGGGCACTAAGTACTCTGGGGTTCTCACCACGAGTGGGAGAGGCTCTGATGTCAAGGCGTGCATGGTATGGGTGGTGGAGCTAGTATTGATAGTCATCGGGTAAGCCACGTGCTCTGCAAGTGTCTACAGCTGAGAGAAGGGTTGTGAAGGGAGACAGAGAGACTTACAGAAGGGAAGGAAGCACAGAGCTCCACCTACAGGGAGGTTTTGCCTTAGAGATTGGTGCCTTCAATTTCTGGCTCGCTCACAGTTCACCCAAATTCCAAGTGCAAAGTAGAAGGATTTGCCTTTTCTTTTTTCTGTGTATGTGGCCCCCCCAAAGGCCACCCATCTCATGTCTTAAAATTTCCTGAGAAGGACACCAAGGTTAACGTGACATTCCTTTGAAATTATATTTACTCTCCATATAAGGTATCATGCCTGATAAGATTCTCCTGTTCCACTATGTGGCAGATGGGAAATGATAAAATCAAGAAACTGAGCACCGACTCTTTCTTTCAGAATAAACAAAAAGATGGCAATGCATCTGAAATATGTAGCACCTCTGAAGCTTTTTCATGATCTCTCTTTTTCTTTTTCTTTTTATTTTAATAGACTGTTTCTTTTCTATTTTTTCTTCTGACATACACATTAAGTAGACTATAGGCTACTTAAAAGCACATCTCTTTATCGTTCTATCATCTCTGAGTAAAAAAAATCTATAGAAGTCTTTTGGAGATAAAAGTAAAATTATAAATAGTCCTTTACTTCAATCTCTTCCAACAAATAGTATTTCACCCTAATGATTCCCTCCAATAATCATGCAAAATTGAAAGACCAAAAATTTTCAAATGTGAGTCTAGAGCTCAGGAGAGAGAATGGAGATATTTGAGGGGTTTGCTAATGAAAGTTGGGGTTGAAGTATCGAGACTTTGGGTAGGATTTTAAAATGTCCTCACTTGGAGGTTGAGGAAAGAAGGGTGAAGAATATCCAAAGAAATTAAAAAGAAAATAAGATAATAATGTGTCAAAGTAGAAAATCATGAGAAGGTAGAGTAAGCCAGCAACACTGCTGTGTGATATATAAAAGAAGAAATGCATAAGAGTCATTGGTTTGATGCAGTGACCTGTAGCTTTTTTGTCCAGTACTGGCGATGAAACACACACTTTCATACTGAGCTACATCCCCAGCCCTGTTTTATTTTTAATTTTTTGAGACAGGGTCTTGATAATTTTCCCAGGTTGGACTCAAATGTGCAACCCTCCTATCTATGACTTTTAAAGCTTTGCTTTCCTTTCCTTTCTTTATCCTGGGATAGGTGAAGATATTAATAGACTGTAACTGAGGTATCTTTCAAATTCATTTCTAATAAAAGATTTTACAAGTTGACACCCCTTATGAAACAAACAAATGTTTGGTGTTGTAAAACTGTGAGCTTCTAGAGAAAAGTGTTATATTTCTTAAATATGCTGAATTGTCCAGCATGGTATCAGGCAACCAAGAAAGATACAATAAATATTGTTAAGTAGGCATATCATATCAGCAGAAAAGCTGTAGTGTCTGGTTAGGACCTGGATGGGTGTGACAGAGATTAGCAACCTGCCATTCTCCCACCTGAGGTTGGGAACCTGGGAGGAGAATGAAGTCAGAGTTCATTGCAGTGATGAAAGTGTGAGTTCACCTCACCAGAATTCAAATTAAAAAGAAAAAAAAATCTGTAGTAAGAGAGTGCTTTGTTGTTAAAAACAGAATTGAGCGAACCATGGTTAAAAAAAAAAAAAGAAAGAAAGAAAAATGTCAAATGTTAGCTAGCAACTTCCAACCTCCATGAGTTCCAAGGTGTGGGCAGACATTCCTGACTAGTGCTAGATGTCATTACAAACATGGGTGAAGACTTGGGAAAGATCTTTTGACACATGCTAAATAGGAAATAATGGCCAGATGCTTAATAAAGGAGAAATAAGAGAAGGAAAAAGTAAGTAAGGGTAGAAGTCGGAAGAGATAAGCAAAAAGGTTTGGAGACACCACGCTATATATGTTTTTAAATGATGTTTCATTTTTACTAAAAGCAGTTCTTAGAAGAGCCCACTCATTTATTACTGCAAATCACTTCTTTCATGATTTATATACAGCGGTACCTCTCCTGTCATGCTCTCAAGGCTCTCACTACCATGAGTTTCCTTTCCAATTTACAAGGTCACTTCTTCCAAACCTACTGCAAAGACATGTTGCCAAAAATCAAAAGACAATAAAAGACATTAAAATGTACTTCTCCAAATATCTCGAAGATGAACTGTATACCACAGCTATTGCCTATTCTGAAGTCACAGGCTCATATGGTCAGTGTGATCGACATAACCAAAACTACAATATGAACATAATTTTAATTCCCTTTGAACATGTTTCACTGTAGCTGCTCATTTTAGCTGTAGAGCCCTAAGTTCCCTTCCAAGTTTGGTCGTACTTTACAATCTGCATTGTAACGACAGCGTGAACGCTATGCCGTATGTGAGACTGGTTTGAAGTGGATGGGAAAATTGTTCAATGCATAAAAACTTGAACTGGTGATAAACATGAAGATTAGAAAATGGCTTTCTAACATAAGGCATGGCCCAAATTCCACTCCAACCAACTGAAACAAAGCAGGCCCAGGTCCTAAAGAGGGTTTGTGTCTGAATATTACTTTACCGCCCCTCTCAGAGCAACATTAGGACCTTATGCCACAAGAAGACTAGAGCTCTTCCATGAAATGATAGCAAGTATTCCCCACTCTTATAGAGGAGACAACTCAGCATGCCCAGCATAGCAGGGAAGAAAGGTAGCTGGAGGGCTTTCAATCAGCTGGAAGCCCCACACTCAAGTAGACCTCAACTGGGAGAGATGAACTGCAGGTGAAGCGCCTCTGCTCGCCAGTCCCAATCAGGCCACCACCACCAGGAGAGAAGCCAAGGAAAGCTGCCATGCTGCCACATTAAGAAGCATCAGTATTCGCAGAACCTAAGTTTTTATTTGTGTTTGTGTCTTTGGCCCTCAGTCTACCAAAAGCTTATCACACCATGTTCAACATGCTCCAAACTCAGTTTTCTAGGAAAATTATGAGTAATAAGAAAACCACAAAAAAAAAAAAAAATTGCAGGTCAAGCTACATATTACTACAAATTACATAGAAACATTCAATGAATTCAATAAATAAAACGTTCAATAAATTAGTTTCTTATTCTAAATCACATAGAAAGAAGCCCAGGAAAACAGAAATTTATGCACTGTGTAATACACATAGTGTATTATACCATATACGGTCAAACATATTTTACCACCCTCATTCTCTGTAGTAGCTCATTTAAGAGTCAGATGATAAAAAGTCCTGCGTTGACAGTAGCTTCATTTCTCTCACTGCTGCACCTGGGACAACCTAGTGCGAAGAGCCAGAATCCAGCACATAATGGGTTATGCGTGGCCTTATACAGGTGGGTCCCTAAAGGCAGGGGAAATTGTCCAGGAAGGGGTCTAGGAGCAGTAGGAAAACAAAGATCGCCTTCTAAGATTTAAAGTACAATTAAAGAAGTTAAAGCCCAAAAGTTTCTGAAACACAAAAACAATGGCATTAGAGTTTTAAATAATAAATGAATTTAGACGGGAAGGTACAAACGTTGCCAGTCTGGAATAATTCAAGTCTCAAAAGGGGAGGGGGAGGAGATAATAGCCGCTTTCATTTCCTTCGATTTTAGCTAGACTGTAACTATTTTTAATGATTGGGTCTTTAAGGTGCGCCGTTTACTTTAAAAGGGCCATAAGAGAGATGGAAAACGCAAGCTTCATGTTCTGTGTTGGCACACATCTCTTTTGTTTCACACTCATTACCTCTTAACATTCCTACAAATCAGTTCATTCCCAGATGATCAAAGGGCTAAAATGCCTTGCGCTGTTTCACCACTTCCACATTTGCCTGCGACCCTGAAACTGCTCCATTGTGCTCCTAGTTCCAAAGCTTTCCATGGTAGCTCCTGAATCTCCTCCCAGCCTTTTCTCACTAACACACACGGGTGAACACACACACCTTTTCTCAAGCTGCTGAAGCAAAAGGCCGTGATAACCCTAAGGAGCAGAGAGGCAGAGAGGGTAGCCCTGCTATTTCATCGCGAGCTGTGAGTCCTAATCCAGGTCCTCCCACTCTGCCCTTTGTCACGCTTTATCCCTGGATCTAAGGAACTACAGTCAGCACAGACACCGATGAGTTCACCGTAGAGGGGAAACTCTACTGTGTTCTTGTGGCTGTGCCCTGTCATGTTACAGAGAGTGTGTGTGTGTGTGTGTGTGTGTGTGTGTGTGTGTGTGTGTGTGTACAGAAAATATCTTGTTGCGTGCATGAAAGAAAAAACTGAACGCACTCCTCTGGGTAATATTTTGTTGATTTGTTGGAAACCTCAACTCGGAAATCTAAATACCTGGCAAATGACTAACAGGCCCCGGGTTTACACGGGTGAAATTAAAAGTTCAAGCGCTTGTGAGGAGAACAGTTATGAAAATCAGCATTCCAACGAGAGATGGGGTCCAAGCTGTGTCTCAAACTTTGGACTGAAGTGTACCCAGAAGCGTTCCTGGACTGCCACGCAGGACAAGGAGCGCCAGCTGCCCCCGGGAAGTTCTGGGGCGGGAGGGACGGAGGAAGGCGCCCCTGCCCGGCCCCTGGTAAGGTAACGCGAACTAAGGCGGCAGTGGGCGAGCCCTGGGGCACTCAGAGAGGCATAATTCGACCTAGGGCAGGCTCCTTCCTCCCTCCCTCTCTTCGCCCAGCCGCAGACACACCTATCGAGCAAAGCCCCAGGTTTTGCAGAAAGCGAACCCACCTCTCTGGCTAGTAGCTGGCACGCCGCACTGTGCACGTGCACACTGCTCGACCTTGCCTACGCTCTTTTCTTTCCACACACCTCAGTGCCCCCTGACTAGCCCGACCTGACTGCCCCCAAATGCGCCTGTTTTGCCTCTGGATCGAGTCAAATTTGAAAGCAGTCCGGCCTATCAGCAGAGACCAGGCAGCCTCTCTGTCTCTCTCTCTTCGACTTCCCTCTGCCTCTGCCGGCCACTAAGGGGTCCAGGCTGGCGGCAGACTGGATCGGGGACGCCCCGGAGGCCGGGACCTCCCCGCGCCCCGGCCACTTACTTGGAGGCCCAGGTGTCCACGCCGGCTGCGCTCGGCTGCCTTTGTCGCGGGCGGGCGCGGTGCGCTCGGGTTCGCGGCTGCCGGTCCAGGTGCGGCTCCGGGCTGCTCCTGCCTGGGCGGCGGCTGCTCTCCCGCCTCGCGCGATGACTCACTGCTTGCTCTCTCCCTCCTCTCTCCACTTTGGATTTCCCTGGGCTCTGGGGCTCCCTTGGCGCGATTTTTGGACTGGAAGGCGGGGAACTTGATCCTGCCTTGGACTCAAGTACGCCCTGCCAGGGAGGGAACCGAGGGAAAAGGAAAGTGGGAGGGAGGAGAGGAGCGAGGGGCAGGGAGGAGCGGGCTGGGCCGGGCGAGGGAGGAGAGCGCTCTGCCCCCAGCCGCCCGGGGCTCCGGAGGCGCGAATCCCCCAGGGGCAGCCTCTCCCGGCGCAGCCGGAGGACGGGTTAGCGCCGGGAGGCGAGGAGATGGAAGATCGCTTTGTTTTCAGCAAAGACTGAACAGGCCATTTCTTTTCCAAACTTCAGGCGTGGGGCACAGACCTCTCTTTACCGAGTAGCATATCTTAAATGGACAATCGATGGGTACAGTTTTGACCTCGCACAATTTTTAAAATGATACTCAGGATGCAAAAAAACAAAAATAGTCTTCAAACCAGCGGTTCCTTCCTCCCCGCCCCCCTCCACGCTCTCCCCTGCCAAAGCCCCGTTTACGAACTTCAGCTGTCACACCCAGCCCACCTGCAGTCACAAAACCTGAAAAGAGCTTTTTCAGGATTGTCTGGAAGAGTGACAGATGCCTGGAAGTTGCCAATTAAGTGCTACTTTCCTTTAGGGGGCGTTTTTCCTTTTTTGGCTTCTGTGGTGCCTTTACTGACCTATTTAAAGAGGTGCATTGGAGCCACAAGAATTTAAGGGATTACTCCGTGTAGCTCAAACCCAAGGTCTTTAAAACCTCGACTGTGGCTTTCTGGAATGTGCATCTGATTCAAGTGAGGAAAGACGCTAAGGTCAAGGGGTTGTTTGAGTGTCTCCTGAGGAGTATTTAAGATACAGATTATATACTTGTGATGTAGAGCAATGCGTTTGAAGCCGATGTGCTCACTTTCAAAATAGAAGTTGTGGGTTGTGGATTCTTCTCCCATTCACCAGTTCTTTCCTGCTTCACGACTTCTCTTTGACTTGATCCTTTCACTTCCTTTCGGCTTACCAGCGGATGGCATCTGCCTCGAATCTGTTGTAAAATACATTTCCATTTCCCCTAGTTCCGAGGTTGCAGTGTTACCAATTTCTGCGCCCAATTTTCCTCCCCAGAATTGCGCAACCAGCAAAAGACTGAACACTGTTTGAACAGCAAAGGGGGCTTTTATTTTTGACCAAGAATAGAATTGAGAAGTAAAACTCACAAATCAATTTCCCAAGCCATTGGAGGGGTCAGGGTTTATAGATACAGTACAAAAGAAATGAATGAGAGGGAGTGATAGCCTAATAAAATGGAAAGACTGCCGTGCCTTTTCTGGAAATTTGGGTGCCACCTCTTTCTGCTCCGTGAAAATGATTCTTTGGAGCCCTTGTCCTGACAGTTGCCAACTGCCATGGTGCAGGGACAGAATATGCAAATGAGATCACAGTGAAGTAGGGGATCCCTGGTGGTACCTCTGGCAGCTATTTTAGATCCAGTCAATTTTGGTTTACAGGCCTCAGGTTTATACGTGTCCTGTCCCTACAGAAAAACAAGATGGCTAGAGATGGGGGCAGAGATTCAGCCTGATCTACCAGGCAGTACAAGGTTGTGTTATAGGCAGCTGAGTTAGTTAAAAATATTGTAGGCAGTCAGATAGGGCTGC
>PVLD010012613.1:0-59463 GCA_004027595.1 Dinomys branickii | reverse complement strand
TTTTTGCCTGTTTTGTTTTCTGTCTTTGGATGTTTGGTTTTTGTGTTTTTATGTTGTTGAGAGGATTAATGGTCTGACCAATTTTGCATGTTTGTATATGGGTTCATATATTTACACTTCGAAGATATCAATGGATAAAGCAATAACCACTGTTGAGACCATGTCACCTTGTCTATAGATCAGTTGTGATTGTACTATTTTTTATTCTAATTGGTGTCTGTTAATATGTTTTTGTACTTTTATTTTAAAAAAAAAAACAACTGCTGGGTCCCTGTAGTAACTCCCAGTCGAGTTCAAGCCCACAGAAGGTACATTGACTGCTGTAGGCTGAACAAGTCTGGTTGCATTCTCACAGCAAGAAACCAGCCTAAACTTCAGGGGAAATAAAGGTGCAGGCTCAGTGAAATTATCTACTTACCCACCATAAAACTACTGCTGCTTTGCTGGGATACATCAAAATATATCTGGACTCCGTTTGTCACTGTCACTACCAGTGACAGCAGAGACACACCTTGAAGTGGACTTTTTTCTCTTTCTTTTCTTGTGCTTTTTTTTGGCAGGGGGATGTTGATTTTTTTCTTTTATTCATTGTTTGATCTTATTTTTATATGAGTGCGAACACAAATGTCTAGTTTTTTGTGATCATTACTCTATTGTATTCTTCCTTTCATTTTTTCCTTCTCTCTTTCCCTCCTGCTTCTGAGCCAGTTCCACAAAGTTTGTGTGATCATCCTTTGTTCTCTAGCCTTGCTTCTAATCTCTTCTTCTTCTTCTATTTGTCTATTTTTTCTCTAACCCCTTTTAAATTTTCTCCCCTGAGAGTAAAGTTGGCACAATGAGGGCTTATTTACTGCATACAGTTCTCTGGTTTGCTTTGGATTTTGTTATATAATCACAAATCTAGTTCATATGGCTAAAGATGGCAAGTTCATCGTTACCTCAGTTTGTCGTTTCCTAGGTTGTGTTAGATGTTATTGTTACGTTGAGTGTATCACTTGGCTTAAAGTGACATTAATTGTCCTAAATAGCTGTTCTCCTTGGTGTACTAAGACTGAGAAGGCCTAAGGTTCATAGAAAATACTATGAGAAAGTGCCAAAGTAGCAGGGGCTGGGCCGAATAGGCAGCATCTTCTCATCCCCAATAAATTGAAGAGGTAGGATCTTGCAATAGACTTAAAGCCCAAAAGCCATCTACACCTAGAAGACACCTCTAAGAAGTACTCATTTTCTAAGGGTTTTAAATACTGGCAATCAAGCTACTGACCATAGGCAATTTACAAACATCAACTCAGGATTTAAACTAAAAAGCCATAGAAATTGAGAAGACATTTAAACAAGATTCAACACCAGGATGTAGTTCAGCAAGGACAAATTTATGGGGCAGTAATGTGGGACAATCTGAAAGCCTCACAACTGGACTCTTTGAAGTGGTAACAATAAAACAGATGAATGAGGCTCCAGAAGAAGAAATCAAATCAGAAGTAATTTCTCAGCTACAGAGATAGTGATCACAATGAAAAACATGCTTAGTGACTCTAGAGCAGACACAGACAAAAAAATAGAGATTATAAAAATGATGGAAGCCATGAACCAACATAGGAAAGAAATGGAATCCATAGAACAAACTCAAGCAGGTATTCAGATTAAAAGTTCCACTGAAAATATCCATAGCAGAATAAACCAGTGTGAGGACAGAATCTCAGACATACAAGACAGGCTTGTGATTAGTGATCACGAAAGGAAAGATTTCTTAAAAATAGCAAGACACCATGAGAAAAAAAATACAGCAGCTACTAGATGATGCAAAGAAAAATAACATACAATGGATTGGAGTTAACAGAAAAGGAGGTGATAGCACAATTGATATAAAAAACCTGTTCACAAACATCATGGCAGAAAACTCTCCTGGCAGGAAAAAAGAATTTGAAATATACTTAAGTGAGATGTATAGAATTCCAACTAGCTATCATCAAAAAGAAAAAAATTTACAGCAAACCGTGTAATAGTCAAGGTTCCAGAAATTCAACAAAAGAACAGTATTAAAAGCTGTTAGAATAAAAGGAACAAAAACCTATAAAGAAAAGCAGGACTTTCCTTTAGTCATCAGAATAACAGCTGACTTCTGAACACAAACTTTTGGGTCAAGGAGAGTATGGAATGAAGTATTTCAAGCCCTAAAAGAAAACAACCTTCAACCTAGATTGATGTACCCTGCAAAACTACCTTTGAAAATTGGTTGAGAAATAAGACTAAAGAAACTAAAATAAATAAATAAATAAATAAAAATAAATAAAAATTTAAAAAGTCAACAAATCAAACAGGTGGTTCTTTAAAAGAATAAATAAAATGGAAAAGCCCTTGGCAAGACACACCAAGAGAAAGAGAGACAAGACTCACATCAATGCAATTAGGAAAGAAAAAGGTAAAATCACAACAGATACTACTGAAATCCAGAAGATAGTAACTACTTCTAAAATTATATTCTAACAAATCAAAAAATTTTAAAGAAATAGATTTCTAAACACATATAAACTACCAGAACTAATGTAAGACATAAATATGCTTAACAACACAATAAAAAACAAGAAAATAGACTCAGTAGTAAAGAATCTATGAGCTAAAAAAGAGCCCAGGACCTGATAGATTCACAGCAGAATTCTACAAAAATTTTTAAGGGTGCTATATTATCAATATCTCTCAAGCTCTTCAAAGGAATAGAAAGGGAGGGCGTATCCTCAAATTTGGTTATGGAACCAGTATCAACCTGATTGCAAAACCAGATAAAGACCCAACTAAAAAAGAAAAACTATAGGCCAACTCCTTTAAAGCACAGATGCAAAAATACACAAGATATTAGCAAATAGAAAGTAGTACATTATCTAAAATGTAATACATCATGATCAAGTAGTGATTATTCCAGAGATGTGAGCATAGTTCAACATACATAAATCTATAAATGTAACGTATCACATAAATAGGAGCAAGATCATAAACCACATGATTATATCAATAGATGCAGAAAAGGTCTTTCATAAAATCCAAAACCCCTTCAAGATAAAACCCTGAAGAAAATTAGGTAGATAGGGACCATTCCTGAATATAATAAAGACTATTTATCACAAACCAATAGTCAGTGTTATACTAAATGGGGAAAAACTAAAACCATTACCCCTAAAATCAGGAATAAAACAAGGATGTCTGCTATTACATCTTCTATTCAACAGAGTACTTGAAACATTAGGCAGAGCAATTAAGCAAGAGAAGGAAATAAAAAGGATACATATAGGAAAGAAAGAACTCAATTTATCACTATTTGCAGATGACATGACACTCTACATTGGAGATTTCCACCAAAAAAACTCCTAGACTTAATAAGTAACTTCAGCAATGTAGCAGGATACAAAATCAACACACAAAAATCATTAGCATTTGTGTATACCAACAATGAACAGGATGGGAAGGAGACTGTGATGACAATACCATTCACAGTTGCTTCAAGAAAACTGAAACATCTAGGCTTTAACTGAACCAAGGACATGAAAGATCTCCCAAATAAAACTACAGTACTCTGACAAAGGAGATTGAAGAGGACATCAGAAAATAGAAAGATGTCCTCTGCTCATCGAGAGACAGAACCAATATTGTCAAAATGGTCATACTTCCAAAACTTCACAGATTTACTGCAGTCCCAATAAAAATACCAACAGTACACTTCTATACAGCAAAAGAATCAATCAGTAGAGTGAAGAGACAGCCTACAGAATGGGAAAAAATTTTGCTAGGTATTCTTCAGACAGAGCATTAATATCTAGGCTATATAAAGAACTAAAACAGAAAAACAAACTAAACCACTTCAAATTAAAGGCCTAGTCAAGAAATGAGCTACAAAAGTAAACAGACACTTCACAGAGGAAGAACTACAAATGGTCAACAGGTGTATGAGAGAGTGGTCTACATCTCTGGTCATTAGAGAAACGCAAATGAAAACAATGCGAAGATTTTGTCCTACTGCGGAGAGAATGGCGACCTTTAGGAAATCAAACAGTAGCCAACGCTGGCGGGGCTGTGGTGGAAAGGAGCCCTCCTGCACTGCTGGGAATGTACACTAGTACGATCGCTATGGAAATCAGCATGGAGATTCCTCAGAGAACTGAAATTAGAAATTGCATGCCACCCAGCAATCTCCCTGCTAGGTATCTCCCCAGAAAATCATCATACTACAGTGATACTTGCATACCAGTGTTAATACAAGCATTATACGCTGCAATGTGAGCTAAGGTACAAATATCAAGTACAAAAAAAGGGGGTAGGAGAACCCACAGGGGGGGAGGGGGAAGGAGGGGATTTAAAATAAAGTATAATATGTACATGTAACCCCTCCACAAGATGATTGCAAATGTTTGAATTGCATACATGTACTAATAAAATTAAAAGAAAATTTTGTTGACTGGTACAACCACTATGGAAATCAGTGTGGAGATTCCTCAAAAAACTGGGATTAGAGGTCCCATTCGACCCAGCTCTTTCCTTTCTGGGCATTTTCCCAGGAGAATTAAAAACATCAAACCACAGTGATATATGTGCACCCATGTTTATAGCAGCACAATTTGTCATAGCTAAATCTTGGAAACAACCCAAATGCCTGTCAACCGAGGCATGGATTAAAAAGGTATGGTATTTTTATACAATGGAGTGCTACTCAGCTATAAAGAATAAACTCAAGGATTTTATAGGTAAATGGGTGCTACTAGAGACCATACTCACAAGTGAAATAACTCAGACCCACATGTGTAAACATCATATTGTCTCCCTCGTGTAAGAAACTGTCTTGGTTACTTTTCTCTCATTGCTGAGACAAAATACCCAATGCCCAAAATGAAGGAAGGAAAGGTTTATTTAGCTTACAGTTTGTGGAGGTTTCAGTCCATACTTGGTTGGTTCTGAGGCAGAGCGGTACATGGCAGAGGGCAAAGGTTCAAGGCAGCAGAGCACAGCAAAGCAATCAGCAAAAGGGAGGAATGGCAGCACGAATGGCACAGGCAGCCTCTTTCTCTCCCTTACATATACAAACTATCTGCCCTAGGGTATAGCTCTCACACCATACTCCCAGCAAACTATCTGCCCTAGGGCAGGTATAGCTCTCACACCCATAATCCCAGCATTGTATCAGTCATAATCTCTAAAAGCCACCAAATAACTGCATGAGGATTTGGGGGGACATATGGACACAAACCATAACAGAAACTTAAAGAGTAAATAAAATCCAATATACACAATAGATATTGTGAACGAAATCAACCACTCAAAATGAAAGAACAACTGGGATGAGGGAAGAAAAAAATATATACATACATGCACAAGATAGCTAAGATAATTACTAATTTCTATTAGTTCATTAAAAGGAACAATATGTGCTTATACTGTCTGTGCTGATAGTTTTGTATGCCTATATGCTGTAATCTGAGCATCTACTTTGAAAATAACAATATGCAATATAATAACCATTGTTAATTTCCTATTATCTTGTTTTGAAATTCCATATCATTGTTTTTATTGTTTTTTATTTATCTTTAAAATAAAAAAAGAAAAGAAAAATCTCTTGCTGAGCCTTAATACCCAATGTGTCAGCTTTGGGAGATGGGAGCTTACTGGGAGCTTCTAGTTATGAGGGTTCCACCTTCATAAATCAATTAATTCCATTTTAAAACAGCTCACAGGAGTGGTTCTTCTGTCTTGCACTTGCCTTTCTGCTTTCTGCCATGAGATGATACAACAAGAAGAAGACCTTTGCTAAATGAACCCGCCTTGATCTTTGGCTTCCCAATTTTCAAAACTGTTAGCTAATAAATTTCTACTTATTCTAAGTTATCCGTTTTAGACTGCTCTGGTATAGCAACAGAAAGTGAAATAAACTAAGATAGAAATATAGCTTACTGCAGGAACAAACCATTTGGAACTATTTCTATAATATTTTATATCCAACAAAACTTCTGTTCTCTGGGTCCTTGCTCAACATAAAACGAAGAATACACAGTAAATAGAGTTAGTGCCTGAATATGATAACTAGTTCAGCATTACTAAGATTGGATGATGTTTATTGTGTACTTTCTTCTTACGAATAAAGCTTCAACTCTGACCTCTATAGTCTATTTGAGCTAATTCTCACTACTCCATGCAATTAAAACAATTCAGGGAGAATGAATAACACTGTCTGTCTTCTCCCTTTGCCTTCCATGACTGTGAACAGAGATGTGCAGGGAGGCTATACTAGTACAAAGACCTTTGGCTATAACTCCAAGTGTCCCTGGGGTATCCAAGAGTTGTTACATCAAAAACCTAACACCTATCCTTTAGCATGTGAGTAGCACTGGCAGGTCTGGTAGAGCTGTAGCAGGATTTTAAAGAAAGAATCTATTTCCAAAAAGACCCAGAAGTGATTCTGAAGTCTTTTTCTCCAACAAATGGCAGAGAGCTCAATCGTGACAGTACATCAAGCCCTGAGCTCCTTTCCAAAGACAGAGAAACTAGGAAAACAGTATTTTCTAGGATGAAGTAGTGGAATGGAAATAGATTATACATAATCACTTTAAGTGTTGGTATCAGCAAAGCTGGAAAAATCCCCTGGCTAAATCCCATGGTGAAAATCCACTAATTTTGAGGGGATTAAATCAACTGAATAATTTTGGATGGGTAGATAATAGAAGTAACCATTCTGACAGTTAATCCACTCCAGGGAAGGAAACTTAATTTTTAAGTCTGTCACAATAATTGCAAGAAGAATTTGGTATTTTTAAAGCTATACTATGGAGACTGGTTCTTATTATTAAAGTTACATTTCTATAATCTTTGCATGCCAATAGATACATATTTTATTACTGTTTGGAAATTACTAGATGATAATCTCTTCACTTACCTTATCAAAAAAGAACTCAGACCTGATTGGATCCAGCTGATATAATAATCCCCATAAAAGATTTTCTTTCCCATTTTCACCACGGTGGCAAATCTCTGAGATTCATATTATATATTTAGCAGAGGATAGTGGCCCATGGGGTCAGTTTCAAACTATGAAAAGCACACAACTTTCCCAATTTCCTTACTTATAACTTTCTGCCTAATCAGCATTAACTAAAAAGATCTGAGCTGGCACAAGGCACAACCAGAAGAAAAAAGAATGCCTCCTTGAGCATATAACTAAAATGCTTCCCTCATCAAATGCTAGGACCATGTTTACAGCAACACAATTTGTCCTAGCTAAACCTTGGAAACACCCCAAATGCCCATCAGCCGAGGCACAGATGGACTTCTATGCCCACAGGTGAGCCTGTTACATGTGGTAAGGTGGGGAAAGAGTTACAAGATTGTAAAACTTCTCTGATATATCTCTCCTTTCTTACTCCTCCGTTGCCCTCTGTGGCTTTCTTTCCCTCTCTCACTGTTTTTTTCTTTCTTGTAACCATACTTCCGTAGCATACCGTGACAGCTGACTTCCTTCTTCTTTTCAATAGTACATGTTTGTGATATGACATAAATATATACACGTGTCATACCTTGATCTTTTTTCCTTCACTATCCCCACCTCTCTCTGGGATCCTCCCACCCCCAGATTCCCATAAACAAGTTTCTGGCTTGTGACAAACTAGGGCTGTCACCGATCCCATTGATAACAGATAACCCCATAACAAAAAGTTACATGAAAATTCCTTAAAAGAAATCATTGGCATAAAGACATCTGAGGGGATCATAAGGGTCCATATTTCGGGACAGAGGCTGAAGAGAATGAACTGATCTGCATTTCCTAGGGTGGCATGTTGACTTTGGCTGAAGGCCATGAAGCTTGAAAATCAGTCCTTACCTGAATGGAGTCAGAAGAACCAGTGCAATGTTTTGGCAGTCTCAGGTGTGGAACCCTGAGTTACCTCAATGTCCTTCCAGTCTTTATGGAAAGACATTGGCCAGGTGATGAAGCTGTGTTGGTTTGGGCCTAAACAAAGCAGAAACTCTTTGAAAGCAGCCTGGAAATTGAGGCAGTCTCACTGTGTTGAGGAAACAAAGACTAGCGTTAGGGGTTTCCCAAGGTGGAATCCTCAGTGAACATCTTCAGACTCATGGTAGAAAGATCTAGAGGCCAATAGCCTAGGATGAAGTAAATGTGAATAAAAACTATTGCAGCTAAGCCTTTGCTTAGTTTAACTCTTGACTGGATCAAGCAGTTAGTCACCTTGTTAACTGCTTAGATCAGGCAAGGGTAAATCAACCGTGGTAAAAGATATTTGCTTGAAACCTGTAAAAGTTTTCAAACTCCCAATGTCTACCATATAATACCATAGAGAGTACAATTAAGAAGTGGGAAAATGATTGATAAGAAATAAAACAGTTAACAGAGGAAGACTGAGAAATGAACCAAATACTGAAATTTTCAAATAAGGATTTCAAAGTAAATAAAATGAAGATAAAAATAAAATAGAACAAATGGGACAAATACATGGAAAAAATGAAACATTGTAACAGAGAATTCAAATTCATATTTTAAAAAGTAAAACTGACAATTTTAAAATGCCAAATCTAGTATCTGGGAGGCTGTGCTTCTAGGATAGGAGAGGTGAGCCCCCAATACACCGGGCCTCTTTCTGATAACAGCCACAATTCCTAGAAAAACACAAAACATAAAAAGAAGAGTATCTAGATAACGGCTCAGGAGCTAGGAAAATGCAGACAGGAGTGATCAGCACAGAATGTGTTCCCGTTCTATGTCATTCTCCCCGGATGTCAGCTACAGACAGAGGGACAACAGTGCTGTGTCACCAAAATGCCAGCGGAGAAGCCCCTCAATTTACTGTCCAGAAGAAGTAGGAGAAAGACCCATGGATAGTCATAACTACTGATGAAAGGGGACTCTTGGAAAACAGAGGCCCATGAATCCCTAATTTTATATATAAACTTAGTTCGAGGCTACAGTTGATCAATAATCTGTGTAGGCTTGGAAGAAACTGTAGGCAGCTTGTGTGGATAAAAGGACAATGAAAACATTTCCATCACAGACTATGGGCAATGAGAACATTTCTCACAGTTTACGCTCCCCGTGTATGTTTAAGGACCGAAACACAGATTCCCCCAGGAACACAAGCACCCTCTACGCTTGGGTGCCCCGCAATGTGGCTGCTATCAGACCTGTTCCCATCCCCTACCATAAAATCCATCCACTCAAGGCTCTGGTATTGTTCCAGCTCCTGACTGGCCCACTGTTTCTCATAGCATGTTTTTCAATACACTTCCTCCTGCACTTATTCTGTCCTTCTATCACGCACATCACCGGCCTTCCCTATGCCAGCAAGCACGACATTGTGACAGCCAACCCAGGAGTCTATCCTTGCCTCTCCTGCCACGTCTTTACTCTGGTGCCTGCTTGGCAGATCAGTCTGTGGGCAACTAGTTATACCTGGCTGGGGTGGCTCCCCAACAAGACCCAAGGCCTCTGAGCTATGACCCTGCCTCTCAGTCTGTCAGGGTGCACCTAAGGAGTTCCTCTGGACCGCGGGCAGGAAGCCTTACTTCCTTTTTACAACTGAGGGTCGCTGGCAGGTGCTACTAACTGTTGGGACCTGAAGGCAGCGGGGAAGGCAAGTGGCTCACCATAGCCGAAGGGGTGAAGAGCCACTTTTCCTCTTAGGACCCCTTGCTCTCACAGCATGGCACACTTGGCAGCAGAAGTTGTCCAGGGTAAACTCAAGCGTATTTTAACAACTCCTGCCTAACAGCTTCACTGCTCTCCCCTGATCTTTCACAGTGGCTACCCTCCAGCTTTGCCCTCTCCTTGCTGAGCTACCTGACATAGAAGACTGGGCTTTTCCTCTCTCTCAACAGCGCATTTCCCCTTCCCTCACAACCAGGCAGCAAATGCAGCCTACGAGTCTCTTCTCTCAGGGCAGTCTGGTTTGACCAACCGGAAATGGTAGCCGCAGTCCATGGCTTTAGTGACACGGTTCACTCCAAAATGAAGCCAGTGACTGCAGCCCCTCTGCTACTGGCCCCAGGGCCATGGTTCCCATCAAAGGGGTTTCATTGTCATGAGTGGTAGGTTCTCTTTCTACCCCAGATTTTGAGTTACCTCAAATTCCTATATAGCTGGCAGGAGGTCTGTCACCCTTGAGGGATTTTTTTCATGAGAGGTGAATGCTGCCTTGTGGTAGGACCCAATGGTGGGCCTCATGTCCTCTATCTCTTCTGACTTACCCTTGAGCTATGTTCTTAAGAACTGGTCTAAATTTGATCCTCAAATTCTCAAGAAAAAAATTTCTTTTCCTATGCAACCCTATCTGGCCTCAGCATATGCTCTTGGATCAGAAACTCTGGCCCTTTAATGCAATTCTATAAAATAACACCCTACCACAGTTAGACCTCTTCTATGGAAATCAGGGTAAAGATTCAAAAGCCCCTTACACTGAGGCCTTCGTGACCTTGTCACAAGATCTCCCACTTCAAAGGGCTACTAGACAGACTTTCTAAATCTTGCATCTACTAATTGGGAAACTGATGGCTTTGAACTGCTGGCTTCCGGTTTTCTCAGACCCCACCTTTCTCTCTACTTTTCCTCTTCTACACCCTGGTCCTCCTTTCTCCTTTTTTCTCTCAATAGTGTAACTTTATGGTGTTAAAGTAACAAAAGTTACAAGAAATCTCTGTTATAATTCGCACAAAGTTAAAAAGTCCTAATTGGTATCCCTAGGGGGAATTCTGCCTAACGTATTTACAGCTATAAACTAAAACTAAGAGAAAAAGGATTATTATAATTTAGTCTTGCTAATACATCTACAAGTGCACTCTGACTTATATTATTGCCTTATCTGTTCTGTTTGTTTGCCTGTTAATCTGTGTGCATAATAATTGGTCTTAGGTCCAGGGGACTGAGTAAACCTGAAAGAGCAGCTGCCTCAACCAATGTGTTCAGTTTTCTCCATGACGGGTGGCTCTGTGGTTTTCCCCAGGAGTTGAGGACCATGAAGAATTCACAATGACTAGTTTTACTACTTCCCTAAGGGATGAACAGAGGCTTGGGATTTTTGATATCACCCTTCTTTAAAAATTTTAAAAAAATTTTTTATTCTTTTAAAGTGTAAAAGAAAAAGAACATCAGCAAAAAAGAGGAAAGCATTAACAAAGAGACAAAGTAGCACAATAACAGTATAATCAAAATTGAATTATAGACAAAGCAACAGAAAACCAACAATAGTTGTTGCATTGCATATTGATATCTTCAAAGTGTATGCTCAGGAAAACACACATGGACATACAAGATTGATCAAACAACCAGTCATCAACTATCCCTTACCATAAAGTGACAAAAGACCATAGTGGAACCATGTTAGCCATCCTGTACATATGTACATATATACATACATACATTCATGCATATTTGCCTCTTTCTTTCTTTTCTCCTTTCTCTCATCCCATCTGTTCCTTACTTTTGAGCAGATTTCCTCACGCCTCTTAGTTTATATTCCCACCCTCAGGTTCTTACACAAGTGACACAATACGTTGCTTGCATATGTACCTCTGATTTATTTCACTTATGAGTATGGTGTCTAATTGTGACCGTTTGCCTACAAAGCCTCCAAATCTGTCCCTTTCTATAGCTGAGTAATATTCCATTATATAAAAATGCCACAGTTTTTTAATCCAGTCTTCTGTGGATGGACACTGGGTTGCTTCCACATTTTAGCTATTACAAATTGCACTGCTATAAACATGGGTGCACATATATCAGAGTGATATGATGTTTTCAGATCTTCTGGGAAAATACCCAGAAGGGGAATAGCTGGTTTGAATGGAACCTCTAGACCTAGTTTGCTGAGAAATCTGTAAACTGCTCTCCACAGTGGTTTCACCAGTCTGCAATCCCACCAGCAGTGCAGTAGAGTCCCTATTTCTCCACAGCCTCGCCAGCATTTGTTATTGGATGATTTCTTGATGCTGGCCAATCTTACTGGTGAGATGAAATCTCAGTGTTGTTTTTATTTGCATTTCTCAAATGACTAAAGATGTAGAACATTTTCTCATATATTTATTTGCCATTTGTATTTCTTTATCTGAGAAGTGTGTATTCATCTCAGATGCCCATTTCTGGATTGGGTCTTTGAATTTGGACAGGTACATGTTTTTTAATTCTTTGTATGTTCTAGATAGAAGACCTTTGTCTGAGGGACAGCCAGCTAGGATTTTTTTCCCAATTTGTGGGTTTTGTTTTTACTCTGCTGGTGATTTCTTTAGATGTGCAAAAACTTTTCAGTAGGATGAGGTCCAAGTTATTAATTCTTTGAATTGTTTCCCTTGCAGTTTCATTTTTGTTCATGAACTATCTGCCTACTCCTACGTCTTCAAGATTTTTGCCCACTTTCTCTTCCAATAGATTTAGAGTTTCTGTTTTAATGTTGAGATCTGTGATCCATTTTGACTTGAGTTTGGTGCATGGTGATAGACTTGGGTCTATTTTCAGTTTTTGGCAAGAGGCAAGCCAGTTTTTCCAGCACTGTTTATTAAACAGGCTATCTTTTTTCCAGTGAGCTTGACTGGCCCCTTTGTCAAATATCAGGTGGCTGAGTGTGTTTTTCGTTGTGGCTGTATCTTCCAGTCTGTTCCATTGATCCTCAGGTCTGTTTTTTAGCCAGTACCAGGTTGATTTTATTACAGTAGCTTTGTAGTATAATTTCAGGTCAGGGATTGTGATTCCACCTGACTTGTCCTTGTTGCCCAGAATTGCTTTTGCTATTCTCGGTCCCTTCTGGTTCTAGATGAATTTAAGGCATGTTTTCTCTAGATCTGTGAGGTATGCTGATGGTAGTATAATGGGAATTGCATTGAATCTGTACAACAATTTTGGTAGTATGGCCATTTTCACAGTGTTGGTTCTTCCTAACCATGATCAGGGAATGTTTTTCCATTTATTGAAATTCTCTTTGATCTCTTTTTTCAGAGTACTGTAGTTTTTATTGAATAAATCTTTTACATTCTTTGTTAGATTGATTCCTAAATATTTCAGTTTCTTGGATGCTATTGTAAAAGATATGGTTTCCTCAATTTCTCTCTCAGTCTGTTTGTTGTTCGTGTATAGGACTGTTATTGATTTTTGGCTGTTGACTTTGTATCCAGCTACTCTGCTGAATTTGTCTATTAATTCCAGGAGTTTTCTTGTGGAGTTTTTGGGGTCCTCCATGTAAAGTATCATGTCATCTGCAAACAGTGATAGTTTAACTTCTTCCTTTCCTATCCTTATTCCTTTTATTTCTCTCTCTCTTGTCTAATTGCTCTGGCTAGTTCTTCCAGAACTACATTGAATAGGAGTGGTGACAGTGGACATCCTTGTCTTGTTCCTGACTTTAAAGTGAAAGCTTTCAGTTTTTGTCCATCTAGTATGATGTTGGCTGTTGGTTTGTCATAGATGGCTTTGATTAGATTGAGGTAGAGGCCATCTATTCCTTTTTTTTCTAGGGTTTTTAACACGAATGCATGTTGGACTTTATCGAAAGTTTTTTCTGCATCTATTGAGATGATCATGTGGTTTTTGTCTTTGGCTGTATTGATATGATGTATTACATTAATTGATTTGTGAACATTGAACCATCCCTGCATTCCTGGAATAAATCCAACCTGGTCATGCTGTATAATTTTCCTTATGATTCTCTGCATTCTATTTGCTAGTATTTTGTTGAGTATCTTTGCATCTATGTTCATTAGAGATTGGCCTATAGTTCTCTTTCTTGGTTGGGTCCTTCTCTGTTTTTGGTATCAGTATAATACTTGCCTCCAGAAATGAGTTAGGGCGAGTTGCTTCCTTTTCAATTTCACTGAAGAGTTTGAGGAATGTTGGCATTAAATCTTCTCTGAATGTTTTATGATATCACCCTTTTGAGATTTCCCACTATCCCATTATGGATACTAAGACTAAGACTAAAGCACCACTAAGACTAAAACTACTAAGAGTAAAGTGGCTCCAGGGCAAGATCCTCATTAGTTTAAAATCACTACCACCCTCTGAGTCTTCCAATAATTTCTTCCTCCATTAATAAATGCTGAATTCTGGCTGCCTCCTGACCTTTTATTCCTCATGAACAATTGGTCAACTTGGATCCCCACCCCGCTGTACAGTCTTCCTTCCTTCCTTCTTCCTTCCTTTCTTCCTTTCTTTCTTTCTCTTTCCTTCCTTCTTCCTTTCCTGAACCATATCATCCAGCAGGAAGTTGGGGCTCACTCTAGGGGTCTGTAATACCCAGGGTCCTATTGTCCCCCACCTCAACCATAAGATTAGGGAAAATACTGTTACTTATTAATGAAAACTTGATTAAAAAAAAAAAAGAAAGCTAGTATAAGACTACAGTGGCCATGGGGCAGCCACTTCTCACAGTAACAACATCATCAACTACTACAACAATAACAGAGGCTAAACTCCAAGCTCAATCTCATGCTCAGAGGAAGAGAACTAGGAAGAAACTGTTAAAGTCCCAATGCTAGGGAGAGACACTGCTGAGAAGATAGTGATAGAGGTGGAGGTTCCAGTCCACCAGACGCTCGAACTGGAGCCTAAGTCCAAGTTGTGTAGAGAATAGATCAAGCTGTAAAGCTGAGTGACCAGCTGAAAATGTGGCTCTTGGTTTACATACAGCCTGCAATAGTCCTAGCAGATGGCAAGTCTGGGGTTAACATCTACCTGAAGATGTCACATGAGAGGAAACAAGTCTTCCTGGAAGCCTGCAAGGAGTCAGTGAGAGCCCATTTGGGACAATCTTGTGTAGTTGGTAAATTTAATTTTAAATTTTAAGGCTCAATTTAATATTTTTGCCTGACTGACATGCCTAACACATTTCTTATGAACAACTTTGTGGTAATTCTTTAACTATAATTAAAGAGTTAACTTCTGTTTTAGTTTCTTTCTGATTATACTAAGATCATTTTGCCACTTAAAGCCATGCAAAAGCATAAGATTTGTTAGCCTTGGCTAAAGTGCAGCACCTTTGCTCTTCTTTCTAGATTCTTCTGTACTAAGGTAACTTACTGCTCAAGGTTACTTGGAAATCTGTTTTTCAGTTAGCCCTGGTTGAAATGTAACATCAGTGAGTTAACTCTGAGGTACAAAAATGTGTCATGGGCATTTTAAAACCGAAGTGGCCATGGGGCTTACAGAAAAAAAGAAACCAATAAATAACACAAAGAAATGTAAACAGATACATGGGTATGACAGTTTCCATACAAGAGAAACACATTTAAGTTGAAGTAACATCTATTATTTTTAGGCATGGTTATACAGTCTCTAGACTTGGACTTAAACTTATCTGCTTTTAATTATACAAAATACTATTTCTTTTTCACCTAATATAGAAACAAACACATAACAAAGTGTGGTAAACTATACAGTGCAGATGTACAGAGTTTGTAAAGCTACTCCATGGGTTTGATCATGAGAGTATCCAAAAAATACTCTCTTTTGTACAGTATATATTATATCTGGGCCTTATACATATAAAATGATCAAAACTTTTTGAAATCTCTGCTGTTTGTATTCTCTATGATTCAATCCTGACGTTTAAAATCTGGTCTACATCAATTGGCTTTAACCAAATATTTTATTATTGTACAAATGAGATATATTGTACAAATATGCTCATCAATACTGTTTCTTAAGCTTGCAAGAGTTCTAAAGCTAGCTCTTGACTCTTATCAATAGTGTTGACCTATATAAGACCTGTAAAGGATTCAAAATTTTATCTCAAAAAGTAAAATCTTCCATCATATGTAAAAACTTTATCAAATCATAATAATGGTCAGTGCTGACTTCTTTATATATCAAATACAGTTGTGTTGCCCAGTGGACAAACCTTCCAAAGTACAGAACATAAAAAGGGACACTTGTCACACTAGTGTCCACTTGAACCAAAACTGTTGGTAATAATGTATTTTTCAGGTTTGTTTTTGTATTATACAACTAGATGTGCCTAAATACTGTCCATTCCAAACAGTGCCACTCTGACAATGGAAAGGACTGGATATTAGTCACTAAGAAACACTTCTGTAAAACAAGGACAGCCCACTGGTCCTAATGTGTCAGTCACGATTATTATGTGAAGTGGTACATAAAACAAATAACTAATTACATTGCCAATTCCTAAACTCATCAAAATTCTAATCAAGGAAGTTCTAAGTCTTTTGCCACCCGTAGTCCTGATTATTATATGAAACATTTACAAATGGAATCATGAAAAACACTCTTAAGTACTACAGAGAAGTTGGTTCTTCCTTTGATTATCTTTGGTACAAATTGGTATAAAAATTTGTTTCTTAACCTAAATGCCCATCAATGAGGAGTGGATAAAAAAGATGTGGTATTTTTATACAATGGGGTATTACTCAGCTATTAAAAATAAGATAAATTCGAGGCTTATGTAGGTAAATGGATGCAACTAGAGGCCATACACATAAGTGAAATAAATCAGACCCACATGTGTAAACATCATGTTGTCTCCCTGGTGTAGGAACCTGAAAGAGTAAGTAAAACCCAAAGTGTACAATAGATGATATGAAAAAGAAAGAAATTGCTCAAAGAAAGGAACAATTGAGATGAGGGAAAGAAGAAAAAAGAAAGAAGGAAGGCAATATATCATCTATCTATACAGATAGATATATGTGTATAGAAGAATGGCTGGGATAAATATATTGTTGATGTCTGATGATATATTGAAAGGAACAGTTAATCCTTAAAATTATGCCGGGTGTGGTGACACATGCCTGTAATCCCAGCACTCGGGAGGCTGAGGCAGGAGGATGGTTGTGAGTTTGAGAGCAGCCTGAGCTACAAAGCGAACTCAAGGCCAGCTTGAACTGCATAGTGAGACCTTGTCTCAAAAAGACCAAAAAAAAAAAAAAAAAAAAAATCCTTAAAACTTTCTCTATTCTGACCAATTTTTCATGCTTGTGTATGGTAATCTGAGCAACTGACTTAAAGACAATAATATGCAGTGGAATAACCACTGGTGAATTCCTACCATCTTGTCTAGAGAAACTCTGCATTATCTGTAATGTTTTACATAATTTTTTTATCCTCTTTAATGGTTTGAACAATCTTACATCTGGTAATCTGAGCAAGATAGGCGAAGATAACAATATGTAATATAACAGAAACTGTTAATTCCTATCATTTTATTTTAAAACCCTGTATCACTTTTTTTTATTTTAAAAGTAAAAGAACAAAAAACCAACAAACAGACACATAGCAGCACAAGAACAGTACAAAAACTGAACTACAGATAAGGTGGCAGGGAATCAACAATGGTTGTTGTATTACACATTCATAACTTCAAAGTGTATGCTCAGGGCAATACAAATAGACATACAAGATTGATCAAACAATTAATCATCAATTGTTCCTTACATCAAAATGACATGAGACAATAGTGCAACCATGTCAGCCATCCTGCACGTATATACATACCTACACAGCTATCCCCCTCTTCCTTCTCTCCTTCCCTTCATCCCGATTGCTCTCTACTTTTGAGCAGTCTCCCTACATACCTCCCAATTTATATTCCCACCTCCAGGTTCCTACACTAATGATACAATATGCTGTTTGCACATGCACATCTGATTTACCTCATTTATGAGTATGGTCTCTAACTGTGACCATTTGCCTATAAAAGCCTCCAGCTTGTCCTTCTTTATACCTGAATAATATTCCATTGTGTAAAAATGCCACAGTTTTTTAATCCAGTCCTCTGTGGATGGACATTTGGGTTGCTTCCACCATTTAGCTATTACAAATTGTGCTGCTATAAACATGGGTGCACACATATCACGGTGATATGACATTTTCAGATCTTCTGGGAAAATACCCAGAAGGGGAATAGCTGGGTTGGGTGGGACCTCTAGACCTAGTTTGCTGAGGAATCTCTAAACTGCTCTCCACAGTGGTTTCACCAGTCTGCAATCCCACCAGCAGTGCAGAAGAGTCCCTATTTCTCCACAGCCTCGCCAGCATTTGTTATTGGACGATTTCTTGATGCTGGCCAATCTTACTGGGGTGAGATGAAATCTCAGTGTTGTTTTCATTTGCATTTCTCGAATGACTAAAGATGTAGAACATTTTCTCATATATTTATTTGCCATTTGTATTTCTTTATCTGAGAAGTGTGTATTCATCTCAGATGCCCATTTCTGGACTAGGTCTTTGAATGTGGACAGGTTCATATTTTTTAATTCTTTGTATGTTTTAGATAGAAGGCCTTTGTCCTAGGAACAGCCAGTTAGGATATTTTCCCAATCTGTGGGTTTTCTTTTTACTCTGCTGGTGATTCTTTAGATGTGCAAAAACTTTTCAGTAAAATGAGGTCCCAGTAATTGATTCTTTGAAGTGTTTCCCTTGCAGTTTGATTTTTGTTCATGAACTCTCTGCCTACTCCTATGTCTTAAAGGTTTTTACATACTTTCTATTCCAATAGGTTTAATGTTTCTGTTTTAATATTGAGATCTGTGATCCACTTTGACTTGAGTTTGGTGCATGGTGATAGACTTGGGTCTGTTTTCAATCTTTGGCAAGTGGCAAACCAATCTCTCCAGCACCATTTATTGAAGAGGCTATCTTTCTTCCAGTGAGGTTATTTGGCCCCTTCGTCAAAGATTAGGTGGCTGAGTGTGTTTGTGGTTGTGGCTGTATCTTCCAGTCTGTTCTATTGATCCTCAAGTCTGTTTTTGAGCCAGTACCAGGTTGATTTTATTACAGTAGCTTTGTAGTATAATTTCAGGTCAGGGATTGTGATTCCACCTGACTTGTCCTTGTGGTCCAGAATTGCTTTTGCTATTCTCGGTCCCTTCTGGTTCTACATGAATTTAAGGCATGTTTTCTCTAGATCTGTGAGGTATGCTGATGGTAGTATAATGGGAATTGCATTGAATCTGTACAACAATTTTGGTAGTACGGCCATTTTCACAATGTTGGTTCTTCCTAACCATGAGCAGGGAATATTTTTCCATTTATTGAAATCCTCTTTGATTTCTTTTTTCAGAGTACTGTAGTTTTCACTGAATAGGTCTTTTATCTCTTTTGTTAGATTGATTCCTAAATATTTCAATTTCTTGGATGCTATTGTAAAAGGTATGGTTTCCTTAATTTCTCTCTCAGTCTGTTTGTTGTTTGTGTATAGGAATGCTATTGATTTTTGGCTGTTGACTTTGTATCCAGCTACTCTACTGAATTTGTCTATTAATTGATGGAGTCTTCTTGTGGAGTTTTTGGGGTCTTCCATGTAAAGTATCATGTCATGTGCAAATAGTGATAGTTTTACATCTTCCTTTCCTATCCATATTCATTTTATTTCACTCTCTTGTCTAATTGCTCTGGATAATGCTTCTAGAACTATGTTGAATAGTAGTGGTGACAGTGGACATCCTTGTCTTGTTCCTGTCTTTAAAGTGGAAGCTTTCAGTTTTTGTCCATTTAGTATGATGTTGGCTGTTGGTTTGTCATAGATGGCTTTGATTAGATTGAGGTAGAGGCCATCTATTCTATTTTTTCTAGGGTTTTTAACATGAATGCATGTTGGACTTTATCGAAAGCGTTTTCCGCATCCATTGAGATGATCATGTGGTTTTTGTCTTTGGCTTTATTGATATGGTATATTACATTAATTGATTTGTGAATATTGAACCATCCCTGCATTCCTGGAATAAATCCAACCTGGTCATGCTGTATAATTTTCCTTATGATTCTCTGCATTCTATTTGCTATTATTTTGTTGAGTATCTTTGCATCTATGTTCATTAGAGATTGGCCTATAGTTCTCTTTCTTGGTTGGGTCCTTCTCTGGTTTTGGTATTATTATATTACTTGCCTCCAGAAATGAGTTTGGGAGAATTGCTTCCTTTTCAATTTCATTGAAGAGTTTGAGGAGTGTTGGCATTAAATCTTCACTGAATGTTTTATAAAATTCGGCTGTAATCTGTCAGGGTCTGGGCTTTTCTTTGTCAATAAATTTTTAGTGACATTTTCAATCTCATTAATTGATATTGGGTTTTTCAGTGTTTTTATATCTTCCTGGTTCAACTTTGGTAGTTCGTACATTTCTAGGAATCTGTCGATTTCTTCTCGGTTTTCTGTCCTATTGGAGTAAAGATTCTCAAAGTAGCTATTAATGATCTTTTGAGGAGCTGGGGATATAGCTCAGTGGAATAAGCGCCTGCCTAGCAAGTGCAGGGTCCTGAGTTTAATCCCCAGTACCGCCAAAAAAAAAAAAAAAAAAAAAAAAAAAGCAATGATCTTTTGAATTTCTGTAGGATCTGTAGTGATTTCATCCTTTTCATTCCTTATTGCATGAATTTGAGTTCTTTCCTTTTTTTGATAAGACTGGCTAGAGGTTTATCAATTTTATTTACTCTTTCAAAAAACCAACCTTTTGATTCACTTATTTTTTGTAGAGTTTTCATCTCAATTGCATTAATTTCCGCCCTAAGCTTTAGAATCTCTTCCCTTCTTTGGGCTTTGGGCTTGACTTGTTCTTTTTTTTCTAAAAGTTTGAGCTGCAACATTAGGCTATTTATTTGTTCTCTTTCTGTTTTCTTTATGTGTGAGTTCATCGCTATAAATTTCCCTCTGAGGACTGCTTTCATTGCATCCCACAGATTCCTATAAGTTCACGTATGTGTATTTTCATTTGTTTGTAGGCACTTTTTAATTTCTTCTTTAATTTCTTTTGTGACCCATTGGTTATTCTGGAGGTTGTTGTCTAATTTCCAAGTGTTTATAGAGTTTTTGGAATTCCCTTTGTCATTAATTTCCAATTTCATTGCACTGTGGTCAGATAATATGCATGGGATAATTTCAAACCTTTTGCATTTAGGTAGGTATGCTCTATGGGCTCGAATGTGGTCTATTTTAGAGAAAGTCCCATGTGCAGCTGAGAAAAATGTGTATTCTGGTATTGTGGGGTGGAACAGTCTGTAAACACCTACTAAGTCCATTTGTTTGCACATTTGGTTTAGGTCTGTTATATCTTTGCTGAGTTTTAGTCCATTTGACCTGTCTCTTTGTGTCAAAGGGGCATTTACGTCCTCTATTAGAATAGTGTTATTGCTTATTTGGTTTTTTATGTCCGTTAATATTTGCCTTACATAGTTTGGTGCTCCAGTATTTGGTGCATACATGTTTAGGGTTGTTATCTCTTCCTCTTGCAGTTTTCCCCTAACTAGTATGTAGTGGCCTTCTTTGTCCCCTTTGATTGTTATCAGTTTGAAATTTACATTGTCTGCAAACACAACAGCTACCCCTCCTTTTTTCTGGGAACCTGTTGCATGGAGGATTGTTTTCTAACCTTTGACTTTCAGTCTGGATTTCCTTTTAAGTAAAGTGTGTTTCCTGTATACAGCATATTGTGGGATTCTGTCTCTTAATCCACTCTGCCAGTCTGTTTCTTTTGACTAGTGAATTGAGGCCATTTACATTGATGATTATAACTGTTATACATTCGCTTCTTCTTGTAATGTTGTTTACTTGATGTTGCTTTCCTACTTTTGCTGTTTAATTTCTTGTTCTGCTTAAGGGTTCCTTTCTATTGTTCTTGGGATTGTGATCGCCTTTTCCTCTGTCTAGAATATCTTTCAGTACTTTTTGTAATGTTGGTTTGGCACTCATGAAGTTTTTCTGTTGTTCTTTGTCATGGAAATATTTTATTTCTCCATTGAATTTGAAAGATAGTTTTGCAAGATCCATCAGTCTGGGTTGGAAGCTGTTTTGTCTCAGAATCTATAATACCTCGCTCCAAACTCTTCTTGATTTCATTGTTTCTGTTGAGAAGTCTGCTGTGATTCTGATGGGCTTTCCTTTATAGGTTATCTGTTTCTTTTCTCCAGCAGCTTTTAATATTGTATTCTTTTGCTGCATATGTGGGATTTTGACTATTATATGTCTGGGTGTGGTTTTATTTGGGTTGTGGCTCATTGGAGTTTTATATGCTTCATTTACCTGCACATCAGTATCTTTTAGCATGCTTAGGAAATTTTCTGCTATTATTTCTCCAAATATTCTTTTTCTGTGATTTGTATTGCCTCCTGCTGTTTCACTGATTCCTATTACTTGCACATTATTTCTCCTTGCTTCATCTTGCAGCTGTTGGATTGATTTCTCCTGGTTCCTTGTTGACTTTAAGAGATCCTTCCTTTCACAATCATTAGCTGTCATGCTGTCTTCAAGTTCTGAAATTCTATCTTCAGATTCATTCAAGCTGTTTTACAAGCTTTCAGTGGCAGTTTTCATTTCCTGGAAATCTCATTGAGACTGTTTCATGTGTTCTAATTCATTCCTGAACTGCTCATGCAACATTTCCATTTGTTGCCTTAGATCTCCTAGTCTCTTATCTGTTTCTTCTCTGTATGTGTGAAGCGTTTCTTCCATTTTTATTTTCATTTCATTTTTGCCTGAGAGATTATTTCAGATTTAATCTCTTTTATGGCTTGATGGAGTTGTTTCTTTACTTCAGATATGATCATTTCAGAAATTTTAGGTGTGTGGTTTCCTAGTTCTCCTATGTCATTGTGTCCTGTACTTGTTCTGGGTGGAGTTTTGCTCTGAGACTGCATTTTGACCCTTTATCTTGTCATTTTGAATGTCAGGTGACTAGTGCTGAGCTGCTGACTACCCAGGCAGCTCACAAAGGACTCTAAGGACCCTAGTTTACCTGCATGTCAAACTAAACCCAGGGTGGTAGCAGACTGTGGACCACTGAGCCCTGGGACCCCAGGCAATCGCTGGGGTGCACAGCTCAGACCACACCTACGATGGTGGGGGAGTGCTGGGCTTCGGTACCAGAGCGTCCAGTGTGTGGACAGGAAGTGTGTGGGCCTCAGCCTTGAAGCCTATGGTGGTTAGGCAGTGGCTTCTGCTTCCAGATCCTCAGGTAGCTGGTCAGGGGGGAGCAGGGCTCTCCTCCCAACCTCGAGGACCCCTGAGCCTTAGGCTGATTCCACACTGCAGGTCTCAACCACCAACAGGGACGGGCCTTCCCAGTTGGAAGTGCTTCCTAACTCTAAGGTGTGGAGCAGAACCCAGGTATAGGCCTTACCAGAGGAGAAGAGAGTCACTGCTCATGTGGCCTCACAGGTCAGCCTCCATCGCTGGAGAAAGGTCCAAGTCACACAGCTGGGACGTGGGCCATGAAACGCAGCACTGCTTAGATGTTGGCGCCGGTGGGCCTTTGTCACTCGAGTGAGGTCCGAGTCACACACCGGTGGGCCTTGTCACTCGAGTAAAGTCCGAGTCACACAGCCAGGACAGGGCAGAAATGCCCCGCCACTGGGATGCCGGCACCGGTGAGCCTTTGTCCCTGGAGTGAGGTCCGAGTGGCCAATGATTTTCCTGTATCACTTTTAATGTGCTTGCTTTGTTTTGTTTATGTTTGTGATGTTCATATGCTGCTATTGTTTTTTTTTGTTTTGTTTTACTACTCTCTTTAAAATAAAAAGATAGCAAAAAGTTTGTTTCTTGTTCAAAACTGTCACACAAACTATACTTGTTTTGCTCTGCTTTGTACTGTATTTTCCTTTTTAACTTTGCAACTATTGACTTTGCAACTACAGAAGTACAACTCTTAACAAAGAGATATAACCCAATGTTTTGAGATGTTAACCATCAGCTACAAAACATCCAAAAATAACAATGAACTCCATGTAAATTTGGCTTATAAAGTACTCTTAAAATTTCTTTGTTATGGAGATATGGCTAAACAGGGCTAAGCCACTGAATCACCAATCACTTCCCCTCTAACATGGGACCAGGTAAGACCACTCCTGTAAAGAGGGCCAATAAAAAACAATCAGTGATGCCTTTAGAGAAAAACTCTCATAAAGAGGGGATACAAGGGAAGCATGAGAGTTACCAAAATCACAATGAAGTCACTGTGTCTGCCCTATGAAAAGATAAACAGAGCCAAGAAATTGTAAAGAAAGAGTTTTACACCTAAGTGCTGATAACTGTCACAAAGGGCTGTGTCAATGTCCTAAGTTTGTTCTGAGTCAATTTGAGCAACAAACTTTACCCATATACCCCCATGTAGAAGCCTCAAATATTTAGACATGTTCAAGATGGATAAAATTTTTCCCACAAGGATATCTAAAGTTAGTACAGCTCTCTGCTTCGAACTTCCTTAGCCAGACAACACTCATTTCAAATGTAACTCAAGGGATTAATGAGGCCTTAAAATTAAATACAATCTTGGCTTACCTTCTCACTATAGCCCTCTTAAGAGTTTGCATTACTTCAAGAGCAGTTTTCAACTCAGCTCTTTTGAAGTTCTTTATGGGAGACCTTTTCTTCCAACTCTCTTATGAAACTTGTGTGGCCAAACTTCAATGACTTACTCGCAGTGCCTGCATTGACAGTCCTGAATTCCCAAGCCCTGTCTGTAGGAAGGCCATAGATTACCCTAAATACTCCCAGCCCCTGGGCAGTTTCACTTGGTATGGATTCCTACACTGTACACTGTAAGTCCAGCACTTACACTTTTCTGAACCATGACAGTTTCTCAAAGCTAATTCAAGTCTCTACTCTTCCTGTCTCAACCAACCATTTCATTACACAAAATTAAAATTTTGACTGCTAGTGGGGAAAGGCTATCTTCTTCCTAAGTCCCTTATCCAAGCCTCTGGAAAATCACCACAAGCTTCACTCCAATCACACACTCTGAGTACATTATTCCTTTGTCCACGATTGATAATTCGGTTTTTTTCTCAACTCACAAAGATATACATCTTTATGGAAAACAAAACTAAAATCGTAGTCCAGTCCCAATCCTCCTTCCTCCCAATCACACACAGGCCTAGCTGTGCAACTTGCTATTGAGGGCAGTCACCAACACATACACAACTGTCCTTCACTTTGATCTCACTACCTGGCCTTCTGCCCTGTGTTCTTTGTTTGCAGAAATCAAGGCTTTGTGTCCCTGTCCCCTACCGAGAGGGTACCATAGCCTACCTAGCCCCTTATATACAAATTTTGCCTCACAATCAACCTTGATAAATAGGAAAGGCAAATGACAGCGCAGCGTTTCAAGAATCAACCCAGTTCTTGCAACCTGCATTCTGTCAAAAAGGACAATTACCTTAATCCTCTCATAGTACAGGGGTGGGAACTGGGGTTTCAGGGTTAGAAACAGCTTCACACACTATTCCTGTGAAAATCCAAAGAGCCCTGCTTGAGGCATGATTTACAGTCCTTTCTGATCTAAAGAGCTGATCCCACAGGGTGAATCAGTGAGAATTCATGGAGGGCAGGTAACGAGTTTGAAAACAAGAACCTCTTGATGTTGGGTGAGGCAAGAACTCACTCTTGAGGTGTTGAAGATGATGGTTGAGCATCACCTGATTCCTGTTGGAAGAAAAAGCATAGAACTCCAAGGAGCTCACTGGAAAATTGTTTCTGTGGCTGTGAGCCTAAAGTGGGTGAGTTGGATTCTGGACTGCCACAACCTTTCCATTAAGCAGGGCTTTCCTAAGCTCTCTAAAGCCCTCAAGGCTTTACAAGACCAGATAGACTCCCTAGTGGTCTTTCACCATCTCTCCAGTTTTAAACCTCACTGTGGTGTAGGGGAGGGAGAAGGGTCTTTGGATAACTCAGAACAGTGTTGCTCCCCTTCCAACCAATCAGGCTTGTACAAGTATAAATACTCCCAGAGATCAGGCATCCCAATTATGGAGTCAAGGGTTCAACAGCCCTCTCCTAGAAACCCACTTGAGGATGGTTTTCCTGGCTAGTACTTTTCCTTGCTCCCCTAGTGGGCATATTCCTCCCACCCATGTTTGAACTCTGTTTATTTGTCTCATAAAATTATTTCTTCTAGGATACAGCAGACCCATCTACAAATGTTGGCCTGACAAGGCATCCAGCCTCTCTTCACTAAGGGAGACTCTGAGTTCACCCCCTCCTACTTGGCTCTCAAAAGGGCATCTAATGCTTTTTCTTACCTTCTAAGCCGTCCAGACCCTTCCAATACTACCAGGACCCCTGGCTAATCAGCAATGCCAGAATTCTAACCCCATTTTCTTCATTTCTGTGCAGCAGCTTCAGAACACAAAAGCTCCCGGACAAGTCTGTGGAATGAAGGTGTGGATAGGAGGGTGAGGAAAACATTTCTCAATAGAGACTGCAGCACAATGAGGGTACTTCCCATTATTTGGGCTACAGCTATATGGGTAACAACCAACACTGCAAGCTGTCAAAACATAAACTTCCAAAGGAGCACACTCTGTACATGGTTGCCTTTCATAGTCAAGGGTGTGGTTACCAATGGCCACTCACTCCCATCTCCTATCATGAAAAGCATTCCCTGAATTTTCCAGAGCATCCCCCTCTCCTGACCATCCTTCTGTCTCTCACAGCATGTACTTCAGTAAATTTCCTTCTGGACTTATTCTATCCTTGGTACGTTCTTTCACCACCCATGTCACTTGCCTTTCCTATTTATCAAGCGCAACAGTGTGCAGCTAAAACTAAGAATTAAACTGAGAACCAAGCCACCACCTACACAGACATTGCAGTATGCAATCTGACCTAACTTTAAACGAATATGGCCCTCCATAGTCTAGCTCTTTAGGTCAGAATGGACTCTAAATCATGCTTCAAGCAGAGTTCTCAAGATTTTCACAGGAACTTTTTTTTTATTAAGTTTTTTGGTGCATTTTAAATATATATGATGATTGTTTTCATAATAGGGACTTTGTACCTGCGTATGACTTACCCAAGCCCTTTCTCCCCATTCTCTTATCCTCCCTGCAGTCCCTCTTCCTCTTCTTGTTTACAATGCTCTGTTGCCAGTTCTCTCTCTCTTCCTTTTCTCTTCACCCTTCCTTCCTCCCTCCCCACTCCCTACTTCTACTTCCCAATTGAGTATTTTCTTCCTATTTCATAATATCTAGTGTACAGTCTGATCTTTATTTACACTTTTGGTTTCTCGCACAAGATTGATATTTACAGTATGATAGTTATACATATGTATTCAATTTATTTCACCTAAGAGTATGGTCTCAAATTTCATCCATTTACCTATAACTGTCTCAAGTTTATCCTTCTCTTTGGATGAGTAGTACTCCATCATATAAAAAGCACACTTTTTAAAAATTTTGAACTCAAGACTTTATGCTTAACAGGCAGGCAGCGTGCCACTTAGCTTTATCCCCAGTCCTGTTTACAAGATTTTGCTATCATAAACTGTGCTGCTATAAACATGTGTGCACATATGTCACTGTGGTATGATATTTTTAATTCTTTTGAGACAATACCAAGAAGGACAATAATTTAGTCAAATGAAATCTTTCATGTTAGATTTTTGAGGAATCTTCACACTGTTTTCCACAGTGGTTGCACCAGTGTATATTCCCACCAATAATGGAGAAGCGTTCCTTTTTTCCCACATCTCTGCCAGCATTTGTAATTTGATAATTTCCTGATAATAGCCATTCTTTCCAGAGTGAGATGGAATCTCATCATTTTTTAAATTTGCATTTCTCAAATGACTAGGATGTTGAACATTTTTTAATATATTTATTTACCAGTTCTACTCCTTCACCTGAGAAATATCTATTTATTTTAGATGTCTATTTTTTTATTGGGTCTTAAATTTTGAGGAGTCTGGTTATTTTGAGTATTTTGTATGTTTTACATATTAGTCCCTTGTCTGAGAAACAGATAGCAAAAATTTTTTCCCATTCTTTTGGTGGTTTCTTTTTCTGTCCAAAAGCTTTTTAATAAGGAGATCCTATTTGCTGATTCTTTGCAATATTTTCCTTGTCATGTGGGTTTTGTTCATAGTCTTTACCTCCACCCGTGTCTTCAAGAGTTCTACCTATCCTTTTAGACTTGTGTTTCTGTTTTGATATCTACTTATTTGATCCATTTTGATTTTAGCTTAGTGCATGGTGAGAAAGATGGGTCTAATTTTGTCTTCACTATGTGAAAAACCAGTTTTCCACCAGTATTTATTAGAAAGCCCAGGTCCTGGTGGATTAACTATGGAATTCTACAAGAGATTTAGAGAAGATCTAGTGGAATTTCTCCTCAAATTCTATAATGAGAGGGAATAAAAATAGAAAGAGAGCAATACTCCCAAAGTCATTCCTGAAAGCAATTATTACCCTGATACCAAAACCAGAGAAAGACTGAACCAAAAATGGTATAAAGGCCAATCTCCCTAATAAACATAGATGCAAAAATCCTCAACAAGATATCATTAAACAGAATGTAGCAAATTGTTATGAAGGTTATACACCATGGCCAAGTAGGATTGACCCCAGAGATGCAGGGATGGTTCAATATATGCAAATCAATAAATGTAACACATCATATGAACAGAACAAAAGATAAAAATCACATGATCATCACAATACATGCAGAAAAAGCATTGGCAAAGTCCAACAGCCATTCATGATAAAAACTCTACAGAAAATTGGAATAGATGGTTTTTAGCTCAATCTGATAAAAGCCATCTCTGACAAAATAACAACCAACATCATACTAAATGGTCAAAAACTAAAAACTTTTACCCTGAAGTCAGGAACAAGGCAAGGATGTCCACTACCACACTCCTATTCAATAAAGTTCTGGGAACATTGGCCAGAGCAATTACATGAAAGAAAGGAATAGGAGAATAAGTATATGAAAGGAAGAGGCTATAAATTATTATTTGCAAATGATACAATACTCTAGATAGAAGACCCCAAAATATCCACAAAAGGACTTTTAAATTTAATAACCAAATTCAGTCACATGGCTGCATACAAGGTCAATGTTCAAAAATCAGTAGCATTCCTGCACACAAACAACAAACTCAATGAAAGAGAAATTAGGAAAACTATGCTTTTCATAACAGCACCAATAAATGAAATACTTAGAAGTCAATCTAACAAAGGATTGGTCTTTATTTCAATGTGATAAAAGATCTTTACAGTGAAAACTATGGTATTCTGAAAAAGGAGATTGAAGAGGGTATCTCTTGTTCTTGGGTAAAAAGAAGCAAAATAGTGAAAATGGTCATACTCTAAAACTTGTTATACAGATTTAATTCAATTCTGATCAAAATATACCTCATAGGATTAGAGAAAACAATCCTAAAATAAATTCAGAGCCAGTGCCGGGCATGGTGGCTCACACCTATAATCCCAGCACTCGGGAGGCTGAGGCAGGAGGATTTTTGAGAGTTTGAGACTAGCCTGGGCTACAAAGTGAGCTCAAGTTCAGCCTGAACTGCAGAGCGAGACCCTGTCTCAAAAAGACTAAATAAATAAATACATACATACATACATAAATTCAGAGTCAGAAGAGACTTAGAATAGCAAAAGGCAACAAAGGCACGGCAGGAGGCATCATAATCTTTGGCTTTAAATCACACTACAAAGCTACTGGAAAAAAGACAGACCTGAGGATGAATGGAACAGGTTAGAAGATGCAGAAACAACTCCAAACACACTCAGCCTCAGCCACCTTATCTTTGACAATTGAACTAAACAACTTCCCTGGAAAAAGGAACTGATTATTAACAGAAGTCTGTAAGGATTCATGCCTGGCTTACCTGCTACCAATAATGAAAGAGCATTCAGGAATATAGTGTTAATCATTAATTCACCTATTATTCACCAATCCCTACAATGTTTCGTGACATTCTGGCTCTCTGGACTCAGGAACATGCTAGTCTTTTAGCATAGCTCTCTCTGTCTGTGCAACAGCCATCTGGCAGGGCCTCCTGCAAAAAGTGTTTCCATCCCTGTCCCTGACTATGGGAGGGTTGTAACCCATCATATCTTTGGATAGACATCAAGATTTATGTGCCTTTTCCCCAGTACCTAGCACAGTGTCTGGCCCAGGGCATTCATTTAATAAATATCTGCTGAACTGAACTTTGGAGAAATATTCATTAACCTCCCCCAGCTCTCCAAGAATATAATTTTCCTGCTATACCTGTATCAGGGGAACCAGCAATACCTGGCTTATAGATATAGATGGACAGTGGCTGTGTGGCTCCAGGGACTTCATATCTGTCACATATAAAACTATACCCATTTCATTGTTTTCCACTCTTTGTGCAAGAGTCAAATTCCTTCTGGAATCAGTGTAGATTGTGTTCCTGGCCTAGCCCTTCCCCAAAATGGATATTATGAATCAATGTCCTAGCACAGGGAGGATTTTCTTTCACTACTATTTTTCAAGATACCTTGCATGGGACCATGACTGTAGCTGACCACTTCCTGTATTAGCAAATGACAATGTATGATGAAAAATCATCTTTAAGTGAAAACTGAATTTTAATGTTTCCCCTTTCACACAGCTGGCCATGGGGGACATTTCACAGGTCTGTTGGATGTGGCAGGCCTTGGCCACGTAAGTAGGATTTTTGTCCAGTAATGCAAAGCTCCTTGGCTTGGTTACCATTACAGAGAGATGGAGAGCACAGATCACCTGCGGTGGGTGGTCTGGGTCATATGGTTACCCATGTTCAAAATCCAGCAAAGCCCAGGAAAAGTGAGCAGCAGTTTCCAAAAAGACAACAGACATCTATCAAAGGTCCTGCAGCAAAGCCTTGAAGGCCTCACCGCAGGCTTCCTGACACTGAAAGCTGCTGCAGGTAACAAGACTGTTTGGAATCATTTGGGAAGTCCTTATCTTACGTTAACACCTACGCAACATTACAGCTTTAAAACATTAAATTTCAATTGAAGGAATAATTATCCACCAGGGATGGCTGAGGGAGAGAGAGAAGGGACAGAAGGAGAGGGGAGAGGAGTATTGATCCAACTGCAGGGAGCTGTGCTCGTTAGCTATTATTTTGACAAATACCTGCGATATCAACTTATAAAAAGATTATTTTGGCTTGCATGTCTCAGTCTGTGACCGATTGGTCCCATTATCTTAGGCCTGTGGCGAAGAAGCGTATACAATGGTGATGACAGGTAGCAAAACCATCCCCCCACGGCGGGCAGCTAAAAAGTAGGCAGTGCAGAGTACCTGGGCCCCCGCTACCCCGTCAGAGCCACACCCCTAATGACATAAAACTTTCCACTGGGCCCCACCTTTTAAAGTTCCACCGTCTCCCTGTTGTGCCGAACAGGAACTAAGGGTTTACTGTGTGAGCCCTTGGAGAACATTTCAGATACAAACTATAGTGTTAATTTATATAGAGACTTTGAATTATGAAAATTTAGAAAGAAATTCTTTAATTTTAATGAGCATGTAAATCATGCTTTTTTTTATAAACTAGAATTTTACTTTGGGGTTATTCAGTGAACGGTAAAATCTTTCAATAGCTAGGCCAGCTCAGTGCCTTCATTAGGTATCAGCAAAGAGGCTACAACAGCTACAACAGTGAGAAATATTTCACCATCAGAAGTCAGCAAGTTTTATGCTTCATTGTAACAGAAATACCCCTCCTCCAGCCAGTATATGTCCGTCTCTTAGTTGCCCAGGTTCCAGATATGGATGCTCCGGTCTCTCAGAAACAGCTGGTTGCTGTGACGCGTAGCTGGTCACTTTGGCACACACTGTATTTTTAAACCAGTCCCAGTGGAGAAGCCATTCTGCCTGTATACTGCTTGCCTGCTTATCCTGTATAAGCCCTAGACCACCAAAGATCAGGATCTGATATTCTGGGAATGATCCCAATCAGTGCCTGTCCACATAAATAAATTCAGGGTGTCGTTTCCGTGTTTCTGCTTGCCACTGCACCATCACAAGTGGAAGAGGCACAAGATTCAGCAGCTTGTATGACACATACCTGCCATTGGCCAGATCTGCACACACGTCATTGATGTGAAAGCTCCATACATCGTCTTGGATGTAGCTCTTTCTTGTGGATACACTTTCTTTCTAATTCTTCAGACTTTAAGCCGCCCGCTTACCAATGTGCTGCACAGTATTTCCTGTGTATTGCATTGATGATATGAAAACGTGGGGGAGGCACTGAGGTAAGAGTAAGAGTAATATTTGGTAGAAAGGGTTCTTATCATATCATGGGGGTACTACTGAAATTTTCCTTAATCTGTGTAGAATACTCAGTGAAGATTAAATAGTTTATTTTATTTTAAAGAGAAAACAATAAAAACAATGATATAAAATTTCAAAACAAGATAGTAGGAGACTAACAATGGTTAGTACATTGCATGTTGTTATCTTCGAAGCAGTTTCTCAGATTACAACATATAGGTATGAAAAATATTTTTAAAAATACATTCTGATTTACTAGCTAAATTTTGGTAGAAACCATCTTAACATTAGCTATCTCATTCCTAAGGGAAACCTAAATTGTACACCTATTTATCACCACAGATGCTACCATTCAGATAGATTTACTCACCAAAATTCTACCACAGAGCAGAGAGTTAATCAAATTAATCTTAACTGTAGGTCCTAAAATCTCCTGGTTTGCAGCCCTGTTCTTTGGAGTTTGGGTGTGTCATACCTGATGGTGGGCAGAGGTTAGGGAGAGCTCTTTTATCTTTGAACACTTAGAATAGTGTCTGGCATCACACTGGTCTGTGGGGTCTATGATCAAACCACAAAGACTTTTGGCCTGTCTGTCTTGAGATTCACTCCTTGGGTCTCTAAGGAGGTGGTTCAGTTTCCAGTTTCATCTTTTCAGTTATCTCACCAGCAATGACACATAAATGGATTGTTTTTTTCTCCTTAAGCCTTTGTTAATGCAAAGAATTGTAGGTGGAAAAATATCACAGTAGATTTACAGTGCTAAAACAAAACATACAAATAACAAGCAGCTACACATGTTCCTCTTCAAAACATGATCTCCTGGGGAATAGGGGAGGATGGTGACCTAGGCCTGTTCCACTCCTTTGTGTGATTGCCACAAGGTAGGTGAGGCTGGCCTTTCCTCATGAAGGTCAAAGAAAGGTGACAGTATGTGCTGTCTGTGGTCTTATCTCTCTCTTGGGTTTCTTGGGGTGGGGGTGCTACCCTGAAGGTAGCACTTCAAGATCTAGACACTGCTAAGTGAGCCCAGGGGAACAGAGGGAGGCCTCTCATATATGACAACTTCCCATGAGAGAAACTTGCTACCTTCTTGGTTCTCTTTCCCATGAGAAATGGCCCTAGAATACTTTTGGCTGCATTCAGATGATGGCTAATATGCAATAATTAAAAGTACTTAAGCTTTTCATAGCTGAATCCTCACACATAGATTCTAAGAGCTCCCTTACTACTACAAATGGAATCAATCCTTATGAAGCCATAAATATAGTCACAGAAACCCATTCATTAAGGAATCTGTATGGCACACATTTCCCTAATTGACGAATCTGGTGGAGTCTGAATTTTACCAGGTTTTAAAAAATCTAAAATACAAAATTTTAGAACATTTTCATGCCAAAATTCTTTTCCCAGCATTGATCTTAAGAGTTACTTATTCAGACACAATTTAGTAAAATTTCTTTTTTAGTGTTAAGATGTAAAAAGTAGGCAAGTAGGACTTCTACCTCAGGCACAAAATTTGATGGACTCCCAGGAATTAAGATAAATAATTTTCTAATGTACAGTTTAAAAAATTTGAATTATCAAAAAATTATGATGAATAAAATGTCATAATTTTATTTAAAGACAAGATTAGTAGTAGTGCCATTGTTAGCCATATTGGAACTTGAAACAAAGGAAAAATTTAGTGATGTGGTCTTCATTATGGACACATGATGTCTCTACATTATGTGAAGAGACAAAGGAATTATCAGAATCAGATTCAAATACAGTATGACTCAGATGTTGGAACTATCAAACAACTTAAAACAGTTGTGATTAATGATGCCAAAGGCTTAATAGAAAGAAGGTAAATTCAGAAGAGAAATGGAAGTTATAAAAAAGAATAAATGGAAATGTAAGAAATAAAAAATCCACAATAAGAAGTAGAAATTGCCTTCAGCAGGCTCAAGAGCAGAGTACACACAGCTAAGAAAAAAAAATCAGTGAACTTGAAAATACTTCAATAAAATCTATCCAAACTGAGAAACAAAGACAAACAATGTTAGTGATGACGGGGTCCTGGAACACATATCAAACAGCTGTGGGGTATTATCAAATTGGAATCTCTAAAGAAGAGGAGAGTAGATAAAAATAAATACCTAAAGAAATAATAGCTGAGAATTATCCAAAATTAATAACAGACACAAAACACCGATCTAATAAGCTTAGGGAATACCAAAGAGGATTAAAACAAAAACAAAGCAGTGGACTTGAGTATAGCGTACTCATACTGCTGACCAAAGACGAAGTCTTGAAGGCTACCAAAGGAAAGAGGCGCAGTGACAGCATGGAATGGAATAAAAACCAGAGTATGTTTTCAGAAACCAGGCAAGAAAAAAGACGGTTAAGTACCTCTTAACAAGCTAAAAGAAAAAACTCACAAAAACAAAAAACAAAAGACCTCAGAATGTCATGTTAAGTGAAAATATCTTTTTAAATGAAAGAGAAATAAAGACTCGATCTGAATTCACTACAGATCCTACTGTAGAAAACATGAAAAGGAGTTATTTAGGCAGAAGAAAGATAACATAGGTCAGAAATTTAGACTACACAAAGAAATGGAGAGGATTAGAAATAGAGAAAGTAGTAAAAATTACTTCTACTTTTTACACTGCTCTGAAAGATAACTGTCCAAAACGAAATATTAACCGATGTATTTATAGCATATCTAAGAGTAAATACATAGCAAAGTAACAGAAATGAAGAGCGGGAAGAATATGCTGTTATTAAAATCCATCGATGAGACGTAAAGTGGTAGAATGTTATCTGAAGGTACATTCGGACAGCTTTAAAAATGTGTGTTGTAAACTCAAGGAAGCCAACTACAAATTTTAAATGATAAATTGTAAGTGAATAGAACAGATCAAATAATAAATGTGAACAGTCTAAACAGCTAAAGGAAAGAGAATGCCAGGTGGGGGGTGGTGCTACACTTTGAAGCTGTCCCCCAAAGTCCAGTGCTGGAAACGTAATCCCTCCACGTGGCAGTAATACTAAGAGGGCAACATAGTGGGACCTGTTTGGTCATGGGGGTAGAGGCCTCATGAAGGGATTACTGCGGCTCTCCTGGGAGTGGCTTAGTGATCGCAGGGATTTAGCCTCTTTTCCTCCCTGTTGCATGCACCTGGCTGGCTGCCCTCTGCTTTCCTTTCAGGAGCTGAAATGCCCTCACTAGCACCATGTTCCAGGCTCTGCTGCCTTAGAACCGGGAACTCAAATAAATCTCTGTTCCTTACTGACTACTCAGTCTCAAACATTCTGCTACAGCAGTAGACAATGGAATGAGATAGAAAACTTGTGGGATTGTTGCTGCAAAGATACCCGAAAAGTTGGAAGTGGCTTTGGAAATGGGTAATGATCAGAGATTAGAAGAGTTGGATTTAAAAGCCTAGTGTTTTTTTTTTAAACAAGCCATTTACAATGATTCTGAAGAGGGCTCACAAGGGACCAACAGACAAACAAATTAGAAAAAATCTGGAATTTCTTAGAAGTTGCTGAAGTGGTTGTGACCAGAATTCTCATAGAAATATGGGTAATAAAGGCCATTCTGAGGCAGTCTGAAATGGAAAGAGGTCTATCCTAATGGGAAATGCGTAACAGCCATCTGCATTATTTAGCTGCAAAAAATGTGGTTTCTTTTACCCATGTCCTAGGGCCTTGTGAAAGTTGGAACATAGAAGTGATGAACTAGGCTTTCTAATGAAAGAAACTGCCAAACAACAAAGCATCTACACAGCTGCGTGGTTACTTTTGACTGCTTATGTTGACATGAGGCAGCAAAAGGATGACCTACAGGCATAATTCATAATTAAGAAGGAAGCAGAGTGCAAAAATTCGGAAAATTTGCTGTCTGGCCATAAAAAGAGCAAAAAAGCATGCTCTGTGGAGAATTCTAAGAGTGTAGTCAAGACCTTTTGTTGTCGTTATTTTGTTTCATTTTACTAGTCGATTGATTGATTGTGATCAAACTCATATCTTTATACTGAATGACATCCTTTGCCCCTTTTTATTTTTTATTTTGAGATAGGGTCCTGCTAAGTCACCAAGTTGACCATGATGAGCTTGAATTTGAGACCCTGCTGCCTCAGATGCTAGGATTAGAGATGTGCACCAACATACCTGGTTAAGCTACTGCTTGTTAAGAGTTTAAACCAGGTGCCATTTATCAGGACAGTGGGAGAAGCATCCCAAAGGCATTTTTGAGATCTCTGAGGTTACTTCTTCTGTTATAGTCCCAGAGCTCCAGCAGGGTAGAATAGTTTAGGGAAGTGGCCCGAGAGGCCTTCCATGAAGTCGTTGCCTAGGCTGCCTTGGACTCTGCTCTCAACTCCAGAGCAACATTGTTTGGCTACTGTAGCCAAGGATCAAGCAGCCCCAGGTGTGGCCCAACACGCTCCAGAGGCCACAAGCATTAGTTGTGGCAGTGTCCGTGTGGTTGTGATTCTGCAGCTGAACAGAGTGAAAAGGGATGTGTTCGTGTCTTCCTCCACCTAGATTCCAATGAAAGAATGCCGCACACCTGGCCTGAGTAGCCAGGTAGAGATCGCACCAGGAAAAGCCACTGTCAGCAAGCCCCAGTGATCAAGGCCTAGTGGAGTTCGGGAGTGGAACTACTTTCTCTGGGACCCCAGAAAAATAGAGCTCTGAGAGCAGCACAAACCAGGGAGAGCCCCAGGCATCAGTAGGAAATGCCATTTTATGATCACTAAAGTGTCAACCAACTCCAGCAAGTCTCAGGGGGTGGGGCTGTTTGATGTTTTGGGACACGTAAAAATGATTATTCTGGAGTCTTAAGATTTAGTATCCGCCCTGTTGATTTTCAGACTTACTCAGAACCAGTTGTCCTTCACTTCTGGCCCGTTTCTCCCTTGAGGACTGCGAATTTCCTTGCTACCCTTGTCCCTTCATTGTGTTTTGGAAGTAATAACCCGCTTTGATTTAAAAGCCCACAGAAGGAAGTAGAGCTTGCCTTGCCTCTAGGATGAGATAGTTTAGACCTTGGGATTTTGAACTGATGCTGGAACAATTTAAGACTTTGAAACTATTGGAATGGAATGATAGTATTTTGCATTTGAGAAGGACATGGATTTGGGGAGCTAAGAGAGACTCTAAAAGTTCACATACCATGGCTGCTCTGCTGTGGGCCCTGTGGCTGCTCCGCTGAGGGCCCCACGGCTGCTCTGCAGTGGGCCCCACGGTTGCTCTGCTGTGGGCCCTGCAGCTGCTCCACAGCGGGCCCCGTGGCTGCTCCGCAGTGGGCCCCATGGCTGCTCCACTGAGGGCCCCGCGACTGCTCATCTGTGGGCCCCGTGGCTGCTCCAATGTGGGCCCCACAGCTGCTCCGCTGAGGGCCCCACTGAGGGCACCTCACGGACTGGACCCACCCCCACTCATAGCATGGCGATGGGGTGGAGCCAGGTGGTCCGCTGTGAGCATATGTGCTTTTCCACCTCCGACCATGGCAGTTTGTATACACCCATGTATGTTATAGTATAGTCTGAGCCAGCTATATGTCTTCCCAAGGCGAGAGTCCAGGGGTATAGATAAACCCAGGAGTACAGTTATTATCACAGGGAAGATGACTGATTGACTGGTAGGGCAACGGAGATGAGGGAGGAGAAAAATTGAATGATCAAATGGGCCATGATCTGTGTAGCTGAATAACAGAGGTGAAGGTAACATTATGTAGGACAGCATCCAGAGCTAATTCCCTTCTATCTTCTCTATAATTCTGTATTTCCTCAATCGTTTTTGTATTAACAGAAGTGAAGATAGCTTTATATTATACAGCATCCAGTGCAAATTCCCTACTATCTTCTCTATAATTTGATATTTCCTTTAATGTTTTTGTGTTAACTAATGTGAAGATAACATTATGTAATACAACATCCAGTGGTAATTCCCTACTATATTCTGTATAATTTTGTATTTTCTGTATTGTTTATGGCTTATTCTGGTTCATATGCTTCCATTCTTTTGTCTTTAAGATAAAATTTTAAAAAAATAAAAGTTCACATATTGGAAACTAAATTCCTCAGTGTGGCAGTGTTGGGGTGGGGTGGGGGAGTACTGAGAAGAGTTTGGGTCAGTTCTCATGATCATGAATTAACTATCATGGGAGTACATGGCCCTCATTTCTTGCTTTTATGTGCACCCAAGGTTCCCTCTGTTTTCATAAGCTGAAACAGCGTAAGGCCCTCACCAGTGTTAGGCTCTGAGACTTCCCAGCCTCTAGATCTATATGCTGAAAGAAACCTCCATTCTTTTAAAGCTATCTAGTCTCAGACATTCTCCTGTAGCAATGGAAAACAGACTAAAGGAGAAAAAGAATGACTATGTGTCATATACAAGAAGCTCACTTTAAATATAAAGACACAGATAGGTTAAAAGTCAAGAGCGGTTAGAGATATATCATGCAAATACTTATTGTTTTCCAAAGAAAAAATTAAAAATATTTGAAATTGAATGAAAATTAAAGTTCAATGTGATTGGTTAGATGTAAAGCAGTGTTTACAGATATACATGTATATATAGCATGAAAGGATTGCATTAAAAAAGAAGAAAGTCAAAATTAGTAATAAAAGTTCTACATTAAAATTCAATTAAAATAGATAAAATTAAACAGGCGAAAGGAAAAAGTGAGAAAAAGATTAGTGTAGAAATGAATAAAACTGAAAACAAAAGTAAAAGAGAATATTTACTATTCCAACAGAAAAATCTTATTTTTCAGCAATCAAGAAAAAATTAGAAGTCACAAATTACTATTAGAAATAAAGGCAGAATATCATAACCGAAATTAGATACCAAAAAGCTGCCAGTGGTCAGGATGAGATGACTGAGCAGTGAGTTACAGCAGCTCAGCTTCTCTGGGATAAGGCGTCTGAAGCCCTGACAGTAGCCTGGAAAGTGTAAAGTGAGGGGAGAGTACATGGGAGCAATGAGGGAACTGAGAGAGAAAAAGGAAATAGGACTGAATGATACAGAAGAGGTGGCCACGCCACAGGGGAGAGAGCACTGTGGATGTCAGTGGGCTGGCTGCCAGCTCAGAGGCTCAGTGAAACTAATAACTTCTCTCTACTACGTGTAGGAAAGGGTTTTCTAAACAGAACCTCAGTTGCACAAGAAATACTAGCAAGAATCAACAACTGGATTATGACAGAATAAAAAGCTTCTATACAGCAAAAGAACCAGTCAGTAGAGTGAAGAGACAGCCTACAGAACGGGAAAGCTTCTGCTGTCTATTCTTCAGATAGAGCATTAATATCTGGAATGTACAAAGATCTAAAACAAAGAAATAAACTAAACTACTTCAAATTAAAGGCCTACTCAAGAAATGAGCTAGAGAAAGAAACAGACAGTTCACAGAGGAAGAACTACAAATGGTCAACAGGTGTATGAGAGAATGGTCTACATCTCTGGTCATTAGAGAAACGCAAATGAAAACAATGCGAAGATTTTGTCCTACTGCGGAGAGAATGGCGACCTTTAGGAAATCAAACAGTAGCCAACGCTGGCGGGGCTGTGGTGGAAAGGAGCCCTCCTGCACTGCTGGGAATGTACACTAGTACGATCGCTATGGAAATCAGCATGGAGATTCCTCAGAGAACTGAAATTAGAAATTCCATGAGACCCAGCAATCTCCCAGATACAGGGTCATGAGACCCCGTATCTCCCCAGAAAACATAATCACCATACTACAGTGATACGTGCATACCAATGTTTATAGCAGCACAATTCATTATTGCTAAATTCTGGAAATAGAGTGCATACCCATCAACAGACAACTGGATAAACACAATGTGACATTTATATATAATGGAATACTACTTAGTTACAAAGAATGACAAATTTCAGACATTTTTAGGAAGATAAATACACCTGGATAATATACTAGTGAGTGAAATAAATGACACACACAAGCTTAAATACTGTACATCTCTCATTTGAGTGAGGTAAAGTAACAAAGAGAGCAAATGAGGAAGGGTCATAGAAAGCGACAACAGGGAACTTGTCCAAGGGAGGAGGACAAAGGGTAAGGAGGAGGGAAAGGGGAAATAAGAGGGATGAAGGTGCACAGGACCCTACTAACTCTGGTTACTGTGAGCACTATAAGCCAAAGGTGAGGTAGGACAAGGTCTGTTCACAAGTGAGAAGAGGTGAGAGGGGCACCAGAGCAGCAGGGCGGGAACGGTGGTGGGGAAAGGGACCGGGGCGAAGAAGGCTGTACTAGGTACCTGTAGCCCATCCCCAACATGTTTATAAGCGACATAAACTGAAACATGCACTAATAAAACTAAATTTAAAAATTTTAAAAGCTACTGATGGATTATTATGAACAATATTGTAGTAATAAATTTGACACCTTAGAGAATATGGACAAACCCCTGAAAAAAATTATCAAAGTTGATTGAAGGAGAAGAAAATGTCTACACAAAAGAGATCAAATGTGTCATTGGTTTTGTATAAATGAAAGTATCATGTGGCTTTATATTAGACTCCTTCAAGTTTTAAAACAAACCCTTATTTTATAGAACACAATGGCCCCTCAGTTCATAAACTTAATTTGTTTTACAGTTGGAGGAAGATGGCCGTCTTTGTGTTTGAGTGGGAAGAGCACCGCAGTTGTGTTCATCAATGGATGTGGAATTTGTGAATGGAAGCAAAATTTTGTCAAAAGCTTTTGTTTGAGAACCAAATTGCTTGCATACAGAAGTTTTTGTAAACAGATGTACTACTTACATAGCGACAAATTTAGGCTATGCAATTTCCAGAAATTATACCTCAGAAATGAAGGTTTGGCTTAACTTTCAAAAATTAGTCAGTGTAACCCATCATATTAATAAAGTAGAGGAGAAATAAACAAAAATATTCTCTACTTAAATGCAGAAAAAGTAATTGTCAAAATTCAGGATTCATTCATGACAGTAGTTCTCAGTACTGCCAGAACATTTTCTGTTTCATCCATAGCACATATTAAGCATTTAGAGCTTACATTTTACTGACTAGTGAAAGATGCATACTTTACCCCAAGACAGAGAACAAGGCAAGGCCGTTTATATAATTTCTATTTAATATAGTCTTAGAGGGCATACCTAACACTGTGAGGTAAGAAAATCCACATAGATCAAAGAGGTGTAAAAACATAATTTTTCTTATGCAACATGATCATATTGTAGAAAAATCTAAATGAATTCTCAAAAAACTGCCAAGACTAAGGAGTATACATACAACATTCATAGCATGATTATTAAAATATAAATATCAGTTGTATTTTTATGTATTAGCAGTGAACATTTAGAAAATAAAGCATAAAAATACCATTCATGTAGCATTAAGGAAATAAATGCTAGGAGGTGAAGTTAAATAAAGTAGAAGATCTGTACACTGTTTTCAAACACTGTTGAAATAAATTAAAGACCCAAATAAATGGAAGTTTATGATTACTACTTCTCAAATTGATCTATATATGTGGTGGTTTGGGTGGAGTTTCAGCTTCATTGGTGTTGGGATTTGCCCTGGGGAGGGGTGGACAACATTGCCAGGTGCCTAAGTAGGTAGTGGACGCAGGGCCGTGGGGTCCATACCTGGCCCCTCCCCCTTCCACTCTGGCATCATACACTAAGCACACAGTAAGCAGCTTTTCTCTGCCACAGTTTCCCCATGATGTGTCTACTTTGGAGCCAGTGGTCAGGGACTAGAACCATGAGCAAATTATACCTCTCCTCTTTAAGTTGTGAATGTTGGATATTTTTTTTTCAGCAAGAAGAAAGCTGACTAATACATCATTAAATACATTCTCAGTAGAAATCCCAGATCTTTGTAACCACTGGCAATATCATTCCAAAATTTATAGGAAATCCAAATTACCTAAAGTACACAAAGTATTCTTAAAAATTATAATAAAGTTTATTTCATGACTTATTATAGTTACAGTTCTCAAATAGTATGAATTTGGAGCAAAGTAATATACATATGGGAATAAATGGAGTCCAAAGATAGACCCATGTTATCAATAGTCAAATCATTTCAACAAAGCTGTCAAGATAATTCAGTTGGGAAAGATTTTTCCTTAAGAGTTATATATTGAAACATAAAAGCTAAAACTATAAAAGAAACATTTATGACTTGGAAGAAGACATATAAATATATTTTAGATAGCACACAGAATTCATGAACTATAAAAGTATTTATAAGTAGACCACAACAATAAAATATTTTTGCTACTTGAAGACAAAGCATTGACAAGGAGAAAGTATTTGTAATAAACGTATCTGACAGAACTATTGTTATGATGTAGATATAAAATACCCACTCAGAGTCTCATATTTGGAGGTGGGGCCTGACTGGAAGGGGTAGGTCACTGGAGGAGCGACTCTAAAGGCTATATTCCTGTCTCTGTCTCCTCCCTTTCCTCTCTGCTTCCTTGCCACCATATGGTGAGTAGCTTTCTTTTGTCATACCCTCTGCCACGTTGTTTCTGCCTGGAAGCCAACTGACCATGGACTGAATCCACTGAAACTGTAAGTCGAAATAAACCACTCCTCCTTTAACAGTTTTGAGTATTGGGTATCTTGTCCCAGCAACGGGAAAGCGACTTATATAGTTCTTTCCAGACAATATAAAGAATTCTTATAGATCAAAGATAAGGAGACAATACATTTTTAAATGAACTAAATATTTGGAAAGACAATTCTCTAAAGAAGATATATGGTTGGCCAACAAAGACATGCAAAATAATTCAATATCAATAACCATTATGTATTTGGATACTGAAACACATATATCTACTAGAAAGGCAAAATTAGAAAAGCTCAAAATACCAGGAGTTAGGATATAGATCACTAGGACCCTTCATAAAAAGGTGGTAGGAATGTAACATAGTATAATTTCAGAAAAGTTTGGTAGGTTCTTATATAACCAAAACACTTTCCACACAGCTCAGTAGTTCTACCTCGGGGCACTTCCACAAAGGAAGTGAAAACATGTGTTCCTCCAAGACATTAAATTTCATAGCAGCTATACGTGGAATAGTTCCAAACTGGAAATAATCTATAAATTCATCAATAGATGACCAGATAAATATTTTATAGTATATCTATATAGTGGAACACTGTTCAAGAAGAGAAAGAAGCACATAACAATATGCATAAATCTCAAAAAATATGCTAAGTGAAACACGGTAGACACAAAAGCATACACAATGTATGCTTCTCATTTTCTGTAATGACAGAAGGCACATCAGTGGTTGCCTAGAGCCAGGTATGGAGAAGATGAACTGCAAAACATCTCTTAGGATGTCAGAAATATGATCTCAACTGTAGTGGTGGTTACCTGAATCATGTGTACTGATTTGCTAAAACATTAGGCCATACAATTAAACATATATGTATTTAAATTATATATTATGTATTAATTACGTATTTATTATACATTATTATATATTGTCTTGGTTACTTTTCTCTCATTGCTGAGACAAAATAACTGACACCCAAAGTTAAGGAAGGAAAGGTTTATTTTGATCACAATTTGTGGAGGTTTCAGTCCATACTCAGCTGGCTCCAAGGCAGGGTGGCACATAGCAGAAGGCAACAGTTCATGAAGGCAGAAAACAGCAAAAGCACCAAAAGCAAAATGGAGGAGCAGCAGCAGCCAGCCTCTTTCCCTCTCTTATATTGTATGCAAGCTACTCCTACCAGGGTGTGAGTATAGCACTCACAACCATAATCCCAGCATTGCACCATGAATCAATCAAAAACTCTAGAAGCCTGCCTCATGGCTGCATGAGGCTTTAGGGGGACATCTAGACACAAACCATAACATATATTAATGTATAATTATATATTTATTTATATAATTACATAATTAAACTTATATATCATTAAACATAAATATAATGAATTTTACATATAAAATTAAACCTCACCAAAGTTGACTAGAAATAAAAAATAAATCCTACTTTTTCTGGGCAGCTGGATTTCACCATCTAGGATGATGTATTGCATTGGGGCTAGCTATGCCACTTTGAGGTTTAAGCTATAGCCATCTACTGGACCAGAGCTCTGGGACTGCCTTCTCAGACTCAGAGACAGCCTGCATCTGGAAGTTCGCTTTCTGAATACCTATGCCACAGAGTCTCATACAAGCTGTTAAGAGAAGATGCCAAGGTTTTTGGCTGACAATGAACTTTCATGAAAAGCTGCTATATTCCTAAAGTCTAGTAGAGTCTTTTGAATGAATGAATTAGTATGAGAAGAAGGAATGAAGATGTGCTGCATACATGTACCAACTTCCCACAAGGAATGCAAACATTATACACTAATTTGTATTAATGGAAAAAGAACCTTATGACAAAATTGGCTAGCACTGAAGTACTGAAATTTCCCACTGATTTATAGAAATAAATTTTTATTGTATCAAGGAAGATGAATATTATCATGACATTAAGGGGGAGCTTTGAAATATGAATTCAATAATGTGAAAATGTTTTAAGTGATATGTTTTTATGCTAGATGTTAGTTGTTATAGGAAACATTTAAGAAAATAAATACGCCATGAAAAACAGAAGAAAAGGGTATTCCTAGAGGAAACCTTAGCTCTCTAGAACAATAGTACAGAGGCAAGAATTTGGAGAGTCAGAAGAGAAAATGAGAGAACCAGTGGCTTTATGGAAAACTGTCAGGCCAGAAATGTCTCAGTGCTGGTTCTTGGGAGAAAGCCTGGGTTCAGAAATGTGGAGTCTAAGTGAACACTTCAAATTCTCACATTGTCCCTCCTCATTCATTTCACTGAGCCAAGCACATGGAGCCATTTTCACTGGAGCAGATGCCCAGTGAGGGAAATTTTACTTTCCATGCACCTGCAACTGTAAAGAGGCACATACATCTCCAATCGGGGTTGGCCTACAAAGTGCAGTTATTTTCTTCACTTAAACTCCTTGCAGAGCATTTGACCTCTCCCAGAACACTCATAGGCAAGACACTTCCTCAGGACCCATGTGTCTCTTGCTTTCCAACACAGAGCTGTAGGCACATACGAAATCAATTAATCAACATGGGCTTCTTCCCAATGACAGCCAACAAAGACATTCTAAACATGGCTTGACTTAGCTCATACAGATCTTGCTACATCTATACCCCTCATGTGCTCATATGTGACCCATCTGTGGATGAAAAATTAAAGAAATGTAGTGTATCCCATATGCCCATATATTCCTCACAGGATTCAAGTTGGAAAGCATGCTTTGGAGGACTCTGCAAAAGGGCATGTGGATGTCTTGGGTTACTTTTCTCTCAATGCTGAGGCAAAATATCTGGCACTGAAAATTAAGGAAAGAAAGATTATTTAGCTCACAATTTGTGGAGGTCTCAGTCCATACTCAGCTGGCTCCAAGCAGAGTGGCACATGGCAGAGGGCAACAGTTCATGGTGGCAGAAAACAGCAAAAGCAGCAAGAGCGAAAGGGGAGGAGCAGCAGAGAGCAAGTCTCTTTCGATCCTTTATATTGTATGCAGGTTGCCCGCCCCAGGGTGGGGGTAGCACTCACACCCATAATCCCAGCGTTGGACCATGAATCAATCCAAAACTCTAGAAGCCCGCCCCATGATTGCATGAGGCTTTGGGGGCACATCTACACACAAAGCATAACAGTAGAACAGCCTCTGTTTGCTCTCCCCATTTAATAAAGGATTCCATGTTTTAGCTCCCTGGAAAAATGTCTGAGCAGAAATAGCAGTGTCCTCTGAGTAAATCAATATGATAACAATCATAATCATAAGTAAACTGTAGATATTTTAAGGAGTGATGAAAACACTTTAGGTAGGAGTATAAGACCACGTCAGAGAAACCAGCGATGCTTAGTAGGAGGGCAAGAGAGGGAAAGTTATGCTTTACCTTAAAAGGCTGGGATGCTATGGTTTAACAAGTGTCTGGTTACTTTGAGAGAAATAAAACCCAAAACTCAATGATTTGCCCTCCCATTTGGGGACAGAGTTGCTCTTCAGCCTACTGTTGAGGATAATGCCATAGCAGCCAGTCAGAAATTGATCAATTTTATTTGAACAAATGAATCGTAATATACATGAGCAAATTTCTGACTTCTTCCTATGTGCTGGAAATCTCAACAATTTACTACTAGACCTCATCAAAATAAGCTGTACTCAGTCCCTACTGAGGACATTTTATACATCAGGCATCAAAGCAGGTAGGTGTGGAGAACCACCTGGCAGACTCTCCTGGAAGGAGGATCACTTCTCTCCCTTTTGGCTGAACCTGACCCTATTTCCATGTATGGATATATACAGAGCTGACTAGGACTTCTCCTTATCCCTTCAGTTGGCTTTAAATAATGCATATCAGTCCAGCTGATATGTGGTCTCTGAAGCAAAGAGGACAGGGCACTGTGTTCCCTGCCCCCAGAGCTTCCATGTGTGAGCCAGGGCGAGGTGGGATGGGGAGCCATGTTCCGCACTGTATGGCTGGGATAAGAGGCTATGACTTCCCAGGACATACAAGATTACACATCAGAGCTGAGGCACTAACCGCAAAACATTAGATTCTAACTCAGTTGTTATGCAGATTACTCTTTCTGCATATCCTTCTCTCTGAATATTGTGGAGGTGATTTCAGGCCTCCTACCCAGCCAAGCTCACAGCACTCACCTACTTCCCACCATTCTCACAGTCACTCATCCTCAAGCCACTCCATTCTTTATGAATGAATAAAATCCAAGTTCAGCCCTGGGTTGAGGCGTCTCTTCCGGATAGCCATCATTGTGGCTGGACTTAGGACCCCTGAGCTCCCCATAACTATAGATATGCCTTAGTGCCCTTATTCTCACCATGGGTTGCACTGGAAGTGGTAGATTGGAATTAACTCACTAGGGTTCCAGTAACTTTTCCACGGGATACAAATATAAATGTCCTGGGCTGCAGCGAGGACTGGGAAGGGCTCCCTATAGGTAGGTACTTGTGATCAAAGATTATGACAAAGTTCCCGCCTATAAGAACTTTAGCTCCTCCTCTACCTTATTTGTGACTTCAGCCCTTCATGTGGAGTCAACTTAGGTCTGTCCACTCAGGAGGCAGAAAGCACACAGGGATTTAAATAGGGAAAGCTTAACATTAAGTGGTTATTATTAAGCTATGATAAAACAGGCAATACACGTGGTAAGAGAATTTTATGGGACACCATAGGGCTGAGGGAGAGTGAGGGAAGGGTGAGCCTGGAAGGAGGCCAAGGCTCATGCCCAGTTGGAGGGGTATGGTCACAATGCACTGGCCGGAAGAGCAGTTTGCTGCTCTGTTTAAATGAGAGCTGGCTGACAGTTTCTGGGCATGCAGAAACAACCCTGTAGAAACTACACAAACTATGGCCAGGGACTTGATGTGCACAGGTGCACAGAAAATGTCACTGTGGGTAGAGGCGTGGGGTGCCGGTGTCTGTCTCTGTCTTGCAGGCAAGTGTGTGGAGCAGAAAGCAGGTGAGCCACTGTTAGCGAGGCGGTGAGAGGGAATGCAGCAGGCCGAGGTACCGCTCTGAGTAAGAGGCCTGGAGAGTCTAGTGCCTGTGTTGGGAGGGCCTAGCCCTTGTGCAGATGAGCCTAGGGAAGCCAGGTTTGCAAACTGACCAAGGGATACGTGCTCTGGGCACATGGATGGAGCAAACTACCACTAGAAGCTTCACACCCATACCAGAGATGATGGTGCAGCTGCTGGAAACTGACAGAGAAATCCCTCCCTCTAGCAGTCTCTCCTGAGCACACTTACTGTGGTACTCACAGAAAAAAAGAGCTCCAAGGTACTATAGTCAATATGTAAAGGAAATATTAAAGGGGAAATTTGGAGCCAGGAGACAAAAATTGACAACTGTCACAGTATCAAAATAGTCCTAAACTAGGAGCCAGACATGCTAAGTTCTAATCAGAGTTCAGTTGTATGATCGTGACAAGTGACGTAGGTGTCTGAGTTTGCTAATAGACGAAATAGAAATAGCACCCATCCAATTTACTAAAGAATAATGCTGAGAGCTTCTAAGGAGCTACAGTGTATGAAAAGTTTTTATAAACTGTAAAGTGCCATCCATTTCCAACGCATCATTGCTGTGGAAGTCAGGACTATACACACCGTCCCTACCAAGCCAAGTGGTATTTAACCTGGTATTAAGGCCAGAGATAAAGTCCTTTTTTGTTTTGATTCCCTTATACATAGAATACTAACCGGAACAAAACAAAGTGTTAGTCACAGCTGCAAAATTATACTGCTTTACTTATCAGCTGGCTGACAGCTAATCTCCCCAACTGATGAGTCGAGGTAACGATGTGTCTGACCAGTCAAGGACCAGCGATAACTGCTCAGAGCTCATCCACACTGATGCTCTTCAGCTCTCTTCCTTCTAGCTTCTTTGCCCCCTGATCAGCCACAAAGGTCTTGAGGCAATGTCTCTAAGCGGAGATCCCAATATTTAAGCAGAAGACTCAGTCCCTCACTTGCTAGCCTATTAGTCAGTGGATCAACAAATGTATAAATGATTAACTAACTCAGCAAATAATTTCTCAGCCTAAGGCTTCATCCAGCATATTATTTGAATATGAAATCATAAGTTTTCCAAAAACATTTAACCACATTTTCCTTAAATACCTCTAAAACACTCTCTTTCTCTCTCTCTGCCCATTTTATTGTTGTCTTCTCTTCTTTTTCAGTAAGTGGAGAACCTTATGCAAATCAACACATGATCTGTCCATTCCTTTGTTACATTTTTGCAGCGGTTCTGTCCGGGCACCCCAGGCACTGCCGACTGAGATCGGATGAGTCTTTCTCTACGTGAAGGGTAAGCTCATGGTGGTCTGGGGCTCCCCCTCTGCCTGAGCAGGGACTGCTGGTGATTTATGTAGGGAGGAAGCTGGGAACAAGCTGTGGCTGAAGGGGGCAAAACACTGAGGATGTGCTGATTGGTCTGGGGGAGGAATCTCCTGCCATCTGGCTCTCCTCCCCCGCAATGCCAGTCCTAGTGGAGAAATAGGAAGAGGCAAACATGTTTAATTACTCTGAAACAAGTCCTAGGACATTTAGAGCCTCCTGCAGGAAACGGAAATGTTTCATGTTCTTTAAAGCTAAATGTCAGTAATAAAATTAATTTTTTTGTCCTGTCTATAACATATTTTGTGGATGAATTTCAGCCAGCAAACACTTACCTCAGGGATGGCCAGCCCTTCAGAGCTTTCAAGTGACACAAACAGCTTGCTGTGGCATGCACGCCATAGGTTCACAGCCACTGATTTACATTGACTCAGGCATGGTACTCGTTAACTGTTTGAAGCACAAGTAACTTGGCACTGCAGGACAGATTCTGCTTTTGATACACAATGGAATGGGTTATATACTTTAGGATGAAATGACACACAGAAGAATCCTTTAATTCATTTATTTCCTTCCCTGTAGCAAATCTCATGGTTTTTATATGATGTCAATCAGCCCTACTTGCAAATGACCAGAAGCGTTTAGCAAAGGAGACACGAAGGCAGTTCTAACGTAGCTTGGACACCTGTTACTGGAGCACACAGGGTAACTTCACCTGTCAGTTGACGTCTCACCCTCTCTTACACGGTTTCCTGCTCGGCTGGATTGCATTGTAAACGCTTAGTCTGAAAACAGAAGAGCAATGTTTTCTACTCTTTTTCTTTCACAAATGAAGCAAATAGACTGAAAAAGAATCCTGGATACCAAGCACACATCTCATAGCTAATGTCCTGGGGAGTTGGAGGGAGATGTTGAAGTTGAGTTCTTGTAAGTGTAGAGGAAGGTGAGTATGAGGTCAATTTCTATCACGCCAGGAACTGGGAGCAAAGGGTCTCCGCTGCTTTCAGAGAAGTGGAAATTTTGCCCATTTAGAGTGGAAAGTTAAAAGTGTCAAGCTGATCTTCAGAGTTAGACTCATTGATTTCAAACCCTTCTCTTAATGCCTACTTGAGAATTGAAAAGTGTGAATGATGCCTTCAAATTTTGTCCATGGTTCTCTCCAAATATTTACAGTAGAAAAATAAGACAAACCTTCTCAGATGAGCTGTGAGGAACAGAAATGAAATTGTGATTGCATTAATGGCATTTGACTGAAGAGCCTCCAAATGTCCACATCTTCTCTTCTTCTGCCAAGCAATCATTCCTCAACTATTGACATTTCCAAGGAAGCTGCACATAGAAAAACCAGTATCAAATGGGAGGCAGAATGATGCTTCATTATATTTCATAACCTGGTAAAATTGGCTTAGAGCACATGGTCCATTCTGAATGTCTAAGAATACTTCTTCCCCATTCAGCTCATCTTCTCCACACACCTTAGTCTCACCTCAAATTTTGAACTATTTCCAATTCCTCCCAGCTTTATATTATGAAATAAAGCAGTGATGCTTTATCACAGAATAGGAACATTGACAGACCCCAACAGATCCCTGGTGTGTTGGCAATTCCAGCCTATGGAATAGAAGCAAGAGGTAAGTACCATAAAAGGACAGAGTCTTTTTGTAGTTGCTTTGCCCATCGGTACGTGTGGCCAACCATATTGTATAACCGACCAAACAGAATGACAAACCATTCTCCATTAAGGGATATGGGGAGATAGTAACCAGGACAATAGGGAAGTACATGGAGAGGCAGAAGCATTTCTTCCCCTCTTTTCCTCAAAGTGTTACACTGGACACTATACTGAGAAGCTCAAGAAGTAGGAAAACCTGAAGGACATACAAAATGAGTAATTACAGGAAATTTTTCACATTTCAAAAGATCTGATTATACTAAAATAGGAGATGTCGTGGCCCCACCTTTTCAAGCAGATTTGTTTGTAAACCTGGACCCCGTATCTACCTCGCAACTATAATACAAGTAATGAAACCATCTTGATTACAAATTTAACTGAAAGTATAAACTAACAAAAGGGGATCCAAAAGTGGAGGTGCGTTTGTGGAGATGGCACTCACTCACTGAAAATGAGCTAAGACAAATACAGAGGAGTGATTTTTGGGAGCTAGAGCAGAATCACATCACCAGAAAATCAGTACATTTGGTCAAATTCTCTTTGAGTGCCTAAAGGGATAACCCCACAGATGGCAGTCACACTCTATTGGTCCATCAGCTTAGGGCACCTATCAACACATTTAAACCTGCCAAGCAGAACTTAACAAGAATGCTGACCCAAACATAAGAGGGAGGTTAATGATACATCTAGCAAAGGTGGCTGCTACAGAGTCCTTTGAGTGGAGAATGCCTGCCTGCTCTGTAAAGAATGCCTGCACTGGGAAATTTCCAAGTCTACCAAGCTGAAGCATCTGCTGATTTTCTTTTTACTACTCTGGTTACTTCAGACTAAACAAGGAAAGGATAGAACGTATTTAGCAATAAAAGTACACCAAAACTGACAAAAAGCTTCACAAGGTATTGTTCTATGAGGTACTAAAGCTTATTATAAATTGCCATAGTATCAGCAATAACCCCTTACCTTCACATCAGATTTCATTTCTAAGGGCATGGTCTTGGTTGTACAGGGAATGTTTAACTAAAACAACACTGAATAGCCTTCTGCATATCTCTGCGTCTTGCCTTCCTTCTGCACTAACTATATGGACATTTTTAGATTTTTGTCCAGCTAGTACATTTGTGATAACTTTGAATAAATATGTGACCTGTAAAGGTGACTTCTTTTTAAAACTTTGTCATTGAGTTGCCTCACATCAGTGGAGAAAATCTCTTTGTAGGCAGTTTGCACATGAATGTGCCTATATATGTGTCTTTAATCAAGACACACATTTTTTTTTCAGCAGGAAATTAAAGTCTTCTGGGTAGTGAGCTCACAAAATCTATACATACTGAATGTACAACTCAATATAAGAATGTTGATGTCTCCCTGGAGTACTTCATTTGACTCTGTCACATAAATAACCACAGAATTTGGTTGGAATGTTAATTATTTTCAGTGTTTGTAGCATCCTTACTCAGATCCATGCCTAGGTCAACTTTGTGACTCTGATAAATATCTTCACAGCAATAGAACTTGCTCTAAACTTTTGGGTGGCAGGAGTCTGGGTCTCTGGCAGGTTATCAGGCTTTTATCTTTTCATGTTCATTTCCTGGTCAATGAATAAAGGGATCAATGACTTTGGGAGATTCTCCACAAGAAGGCAGCCATTTCCTAAAGGAATTAGCAATGTATTAGGCTTGAGTAGTGTGAAAACTACTCCTGCATAACTTGAAACTTACAATGATTTTGGTCATTTTAAGTATTCAGACAGTACTGTGCTAAATAAAGAGAAGAGAAAAAAACAAAAACATGTATTCAATTCATTCAGCCAATCTATCTTAAATTTACAAATGTTCATGGAGCTACTTCCACCCGCATGTAATAGGATGGACTGCAATGCAGAGCACATGGTCTGGGAGGCACACATGAGTCACTTTCTCTGATCATCTGGAAGATGACTTTGCTCCTCTGCCAAAGTATAACCACATTCCTGCATGGAGAAGGCAGCTGAAGCACACACCGTGGAAGTGCTCAAGCAGCCTTTCCCTAAGGTCAGTGTTTTGTTCTGTCCATAGCATCCGGGGTGAACCTACAGGAAGAAGCTGCGATGTGCACTAGACATTGTATACAAAAGCTAGAAATTTTTGAAGCATGGAAACACAAGGAAAGACCTTGTGCAATCATGGAACTCCATGCCTTACAGAAAACGTACATTTATTACAGACGAGCAAAACGTTTCATATTGGCTTTTCCTTTAAAACTTCAGGTAGGGTGTGTCATGTTCTTGCAAACTCAATTTAAAAAATAAATGTAGCTACAATTTTTGTCAAAGAAAAACGTAACTCTCAGTAAGAAAAGAAGTGCAACTATTCAATTTATTAGCTATCGTTTTACTCTGCTTTTCTCTGCCTAATTTCTTTAAAGAGAAAGTATTTTTAAAAATCAAATCATTTGACATTGACATTTTCACTAAAAGACGCTAAAAGTAACAACTCTGCTGTCACTCAGGGAACACCATTCCGCATTCATCATGTTCCTGCCTTGGAAATGAAAACTAATCCTATAGCGCCTTCTTCCTTACCAATTTACAGACTGGAATGGCTACACCTTTCTTATCTTGCAGACTGTTTCTTTTGAAGTAAAAATGAATAATTTTCCATTTCATGTAAGACAAAGCAAGCTATGAAACTGGATTGCAGTTGGATTGCAGACTTTCATACAAGCTGCTACATTGTTACACTTCAGAGGCACAAAAGAGCTTCCAAATGATTTCAAGTGTCCGTGCTGGGGGGGAGGGCAATAATAAAAATCCCTTAAATTCTCCAAAATTATAAATGCCATTAAGTTTTACTATAAAATCCTTCAAATCAATGTGTTTCTAATTTTAGCATTGAATGAGGCTGGTCTGTTGAACAGACCATTTACATAATGATGGCAAAAATCAAAGTTTTAGAGAAGCAAAATTGATCTGAAACTTAAATTTTAATTCCTGAGCAGCTTCTAATGAGCCTGAGTAAGTCAGAATTGTCCTAGCTCTCTTCTTCAACAGTGGAGAAGGAATTATGTGAGCACTTCATGGGGAATTTGCATCAGTGGTTTTCAAATTCCGTCTAAGTAGCCACACTGGGGGAGGAGGAGCTGCTGTTACAGGATTAGACTGGTTAAACTTCCAAGGTATACTCCTATTAGCTCTGGGTTTATCCTGAAGTTGTAGAGTATGGTTTTATGTAGTTTTCCATTTTCTTTCCCATTTATGTAATTTGAATGATACGCTATAAAATGTTTGTATCTTAAAAAATGTTAAATTATTGCTCATTAAGATTTTGTTAGTACTATATTAGGTCTCAGGATACATTATTGTTTGTAAGTTGCTCTGACTCCAAATATGAACAAGATGTTTTTTTTCTCATGGAACAGTGAAGATGTCAAGGGCACGCAGTGCTTCAGGAGAACATCCAGGGGCCCGGGGTCTTTTCATCTTATTGTTTTCTAGCACTCAAGGGAATATAATCTGTTTGCCCAGTCAAAACTGATTCAACTCCCAATCTGTTTCAGTCATAATTCATTGGTGAGATTTAAGTCACCTGGATGAAATAATCGCAAAGGAGGATGGGAAACAGAACACTTAGATTGATGGCCAGGTGCCCGATAGAAATTAGAGTAAAACTGAAGTTACAGAAATACATGTCATGTCCATCTTACAATCTTTTGTGTCTTCTAATGAGCCTTACATACCTTTAGCAAAGCTCCAGTTTAAAACATATAGCGTAAAGCAGAGGTCTGCACACTTTTTCTCTATAAAGCAGATGGGAAACACTTTAGGTGTTGCAGCTCACTCAGTCTGTTTTAACTGCTCAAGTTTACTATTTTACTATAAACACAGATATAAACTATATTTATACCAATGGACGTAACTTTTCCCACTCATCTATTGCACAATAACAAATTACTACAAATTTAGAGGCTTGGCACATACATTTATTCTCTCATGATCACCACTGGCCATGAGTCCTGCAGAGTTAAACTGGTTCCTTTCTTTAGAACGGTACTAGGCTTACTCATGGTGTCAGCTGGACTGTGTGCTCATGTGGAATCTTGACTGGCTAACAGTCTATTTCCAAGTGATGTGAAGAAATTACGTCTCGTAGCTGTGCGGCTGGGGGACTGCACTTTTTGCTGTTCTCCTTGTTCTCCTTCAGGTCCTAAGTCACGCACAGCTTCTTGCTGTATAGCCCAGAGTCTCTTGTAACATTAACTTGTGTTTCTAAAGCCCCCAAAGAGAGGAAGTCTCTAGAGTGAGTTTGGTAACAAGGCAGCTGTGTTCTAATAACGTTTCATGTGTTGGGTCATAGCTATCACTTGCTGAACTGAACTATGATAATGTAGGAGGCATTGAAGGTAGGAAGAAATCAAAATCCATTGTGTAGAGTTAGAGATGAGCTTTTAAACCCATACAAGCCATGTGGAAAGGTGCTCATAGAAAAAGTATTTCATTCTAGTCCTGTATCTATTACCTTATTTTGTTAATAGAAAAACAAAATAGATTAGCTTATTTTGCTATTATTTTGTTAACAGCAAGACATTGTATTAGAACCGATAATTGTAAGGTGAAGTTATTAGAACTCCAAATAAATTTAAAGTGAAGGAGCTTCATATAAGCTTTCTGTAATTTTGACTTTAATTCAAACCTCACCTGGAATCATTTCAAAAGAAAGGTTGGTTATTTTCTTAGTGATTAGAAAGATATTATCATTATATACTTATATAATTATTATCTAATTATTGGAAGAGTTAGGGTAAATGTTTAACATGAATCATCTCATCTAATCCTCAAAACATTCTTATAATTTAGGTTACTATTCCTATTACAAAGCCAAGAGAGGTAAACTTTAGCAAGATGAGTAACTTGTTCAACACATACACCCCAAGTTGAAGAACTGGGATGTGATTCTTGCACTGACCTGAGGGGCCAGGTCATTAAATTTTATTTGATGTGTAATGGGCTCCTTTGAAGTGTTTTAAGCAGGCAGACAGTATATAATTAATAGGTTTAATGTTTAAAAACATCAGCTCTCTGTGAAGACTGGGCTGGAGAAGGGTTAGAGTGATGAGCACAGTCCAGGGCATGCACAGTGCAGTGGCCTGGTGGTAGGAACAGAAAGATGAGGAGAGAATGCATCCTCATTTACCTAATTATAGCTCACTCTGCAACTCCGTTGTTCACTACACTCCAGCTGTACTGATATTTTTGTTCCTAAAATGCACTAAAAGCTTTTGCTAACTTCTGGGATGTTGCAGTAATCACTTTCTCTGGAATGATTTTCACTTTATTCTTGTACTCATAATTTATCCTATAGAACTCAGCTCAAATCTCACCCTTTAGAGAATTCTTCCTGGACGCCTCTGATTTTGAGTCCATCATTTTATCTTAATAAAATCTATAATTTGTCTCCCACTTGTCAACTATTTATTTGCTTATTTTTACTGACCAACACATTACATCTCAAGAGGTCATGGACTATTTTTATTGTGTTCATCAGTGTACATTATGCCAGCACTGTGGTGCTCAATAAATATTTATTGAGGAAATAAATATCTGAGTTCAAAGCCTTTATACGTAAGTACTGTCCTATTGCCTCTCACATCTGCTTTTTGGAAAGATTTCTTCTTCAGTTATCAAAATGACATATGTTAACTAAAAAGCAATGTTTCCATCTCCAATCCACTTTTAGACCCACACTCTGCCCCAAGCAAAATCCCAGATCGAAAATGACGTGGAGGGTAAAAAGCACTGCAGAAGGAAGCAGCTGATGCAGGAGGCTTGAGACAAGTGAACTCTCATTCATTATTAGTAGAAAATAAATTGCCAGAATCTATGGGGAAATAATTTGGTAATATATATACAATTTATATGTAAATAAATTTCTATAAATATTTATATTTGTATTTTCAGATGATATCTAAAAATATTTAAACCAAAATGTTGGTAGCAATTAGATAAGTACTTCTAAAGAGTGAGATGGCAAAGTAATAATTTGTAATGCAAAATTACTATTTTTATAACACTAGCATTGAAGATAACAGAAAATAAATCTATATAGTTCTGACATAGCAATCCCAATTCTGGGAATCTGTATTAGTAAAACAGTGTGAGTTGTAGTCTTGGGCTATGTACAATGACATTACGTGAGTTCTGTATTATGTTAAAAATTGGAAATAATCTAAGTGTCCACTAGTAGGGGAATAATTATAGCTTATTCAAATGATGAATTCTTTAATATACATTAGAATTGTTTTATACAATATTTAAGGATATGAAAATGATGTTAGAATGTTATATAAATAAAGTATAAAGTTGTAGTTATAGCATAACCTCAGTTTATTGCACAAAGAAAAAAATTAATAAGATACACAGACAGGAAAAAATGCAAAACCACCTACTCAAATGCCTCTAATAACCATTTTTGGATGATGTGACACCATAAATTTAGTCTTTATTAGTTTTTGGTATTTCCTAATTAAACAGAATTGTGAGATTTTATAAACAGAAAACTGCAAATCTTTACTATAGTTATAAAAATGGAACATTGTTTCCTCTTTTTAAAATTTTTTAATAAGATTTTATTGGTACATTTTAGATATACGTAATAATCACATTCATCATAGAGAATTTGTACCTGTACATGATATAACTTGTTTTTTCCCCATTTCCTAATCCTCCCTTAAACCCCTCCTCCCCTTCCCATTTACAAAAGCTTTATTTCCATGTTTTCCTTTTTTCTTTTTGACTTTTCCCTTCTTTCCTTTCCCTGCTCCCCATCTGAACATTTTCTTCCTATTTCACAGTATCTATTATACATTTTTGTCCTCATTTATACTTTTGGTTTCTCACACCAGGGAAACAATGTGGTATATACATACGTATTTCTGATTTATTTCACTTAAAGGTGCATCCATTTTCCTAGAAATATTTTGTATCCTTCTTTATGGTGGAGTAGCATTCTATTGTATAAAAATAACACATCTTCTTGATCCATCCACCAGTTAATGGGCATTTGTGTTGTTTCCAAGACTTGGTTATTACAAACTGTGCCAATGCAAACATAGGTGTGCATATATTGCTGTGATATGATGCTTTTGGGAAGATGTCCAGGAGGGGAAAGGTTGGGTCAAATGGAACCTGTATTACTAGATTTTTTAGGAATCTCAACATTGATTTCCATAGTAGTTTACACTCCCACCAACAATGGAGAAGGTTTCCTTTTTCCCTAAAGCCCACCAGCACTTGTTATTGGTTGATTTCTTGATAATCATTCTTTCTGGGGTAAGATGGAATGTCAGTGCTGTTTTAATTTGCACCTCTTGAATAACCAGTGATGTTGAACATTTTTTCATATATTTATTTGCTGTTTCTCTTTATCTGAGAATTGTGTATTCATCTCAGATGCCCACTTGTGGATTAATAAGTAATTCTATCTCTATTCAATCTTTATGTCAAGCACTCATAAAAGACATATATCATGTATGGCTTAATGACAGGGATATGTTCTGAGAAATGTACCGGGAGGCATTTTTATCCTTGTGCTAACATTATACTGTGTACTTACACAAAAGTCAATGGTGTTCCCTGGTACCCAACTAGTCTCTACAATATATAGTAAGGATATGTGGTCTGCCACTGACCCAAACATTGTAATGTGGCACATGATTAAATACTGATTTGCTGAGATAATAAGTTCTAGTCTCTACTAACTCCTTGGACTTCTTTTTTTAAGTAAAAGACTAGCATGTATTTAATACTCTTTGGAAATATCACACTTCCTTTGTGTATCTTCACAATGATAATGCCTTAAGAACTACAGTTATCTTCAATTAAATGTAGTTCAGGAATAATTATGTTCTTAGTTGAATTAGACCTTTTGGCCCTTTTTAGTGACTTTGATGCAGAATATGTTGAACTAGACTAAAAAACATATTATACCATGTTTTTGCATAGGTCTAGGTATATTCTTAGAGTACAAACCAGGCCTTTTAAAGGAACATAACATAAGCTACTTTCAGAAAACCTCTAACTATCATATTTAACTTTAAGGCCAGCCAGGTCAATACAGCGTGATCCTGTCTAACACAAAGGAAGAATAACAACAAAAAAAGCAATCTTACAAGTCACATAAAATCTTACTACATTATAAACATGCTTTACATATATCCTTTTTTCTTTTTCTTTTTTGGTACCAAGAATTGAACTCAGGTCCTCGCACTTGCCAGGGAGGCGCTGTGCTGCTGAGGTGCATCCTGGGCCTGCTTTACATATATTCTAACAATGGAAATTAGAGCCTCAAAAGCACTTTAAAGTCAGTCAATACAGACAACTATAATATTTGCTCTCTGAAATATGCCAAACTTTCAGTCTTTTAAGTAACAAACATATATATATATCCATTTGTAAAGGAGTGTGATCATGCATTACATATACTGAACATTTATCTGTATAACACTTGTAACATTTATATTACCCAGTGACCTCTTAGGAGAAATATGCTTCAATTATAACAGCTTTGTTTAGCTATAAGACATTTCTGAAATCAAATTCCTTCATGTGAACAAAAGTTGTGTTTCAACTCTTCTCTCCCCATAAACAATGTAAGATAAATATTTCCGTGAACAGGAATCATACCACATATACATATATTCATATTATAAAATATACTAAAAATACACATCAGTTCAAATAATCTTAAAATACAAAAATTTTATTGACAGAAATCAATTAACATATTCAGGAAAGGGAATATAAAAGGTGTCTGATTTGAAATTTTAAAGATACCCATTTACTACTCATTACAATTGCTTTTATTCATGATCTGCATCTGTCTCACACTATGAAGCAAATCATTAATTTTCATTACAAAGAAAAGCATATAAAAACCT
>PVLD010012612.1:0-59465 GCA_004027595.1 Dinomys branickii | reverse complement strand
TCAACTGTCTGACTAAATTTGCATGTCTGTGTATGGGTCCATACATCTACAATTCGAAGATATCAATGGATAAAGCAACAACTACTGTTGAGACCATATCACCTTGTCTATAGATTAGTTGTGATTGTACTATTTTCTATGATAATGGGTGTCTGTTTGTCAATAGGTTTTTGTACTTTTATGTTTCTAAAATAAAAAAAAAAACAAAAAAACAAAAAAAAGAAAGAGAAAAAAACATAAATCTGTGCAATAAGGCATGAAAAGAGTGAGATCTCTACAAAGCCTGTAGAAACTCAGAAGATCGACAATATTTGCTGTGAAAATCTTTACTCACAGGTTGGAAAACACAGAAGAAATAGATAGATTCCTAGATACATATGACTTACCAAAGCTGATTCAAAAAGATATAAAAATCCTGAAGAACCCAATATCAGTCAGTGAGATTGAAAACATAACAAAAATCTTACCATTAAGAAAAACTCAGGTCTTGATGGAGTTCCAGATGATTTCTACGAGAAATTTGGAGAAGATCTAATGCCAATTATTCCCAAACTCTTTAATTAATAGAAACACAAGCAATCCTTCCTAACTCATTCCTGGAGGCAAGTAGTACCCTAATACTAAAAGCAGAGAAAGATGCAACTAAGAAAGAGAACTATAGGGCAATATCTCCAATTAAAACAGATGCAAAAATTCTCAATGAAATACTAGCTAATAGAATACACCAAATCCTCAAGAATATTATACATCATGACCAAGAGGGATTCATCCCAGGACTGCAGAAATGATTCAGTATATTCAAATCAATACGTGTAATATATCATATCAACAAAACCAAAGACAAAAATCACATGATCATCTCAGTAGATGTAGAAAAACTTTTGACAAAGCCCAAAACTCATTCATGGTAAAAACTCAATAGAAAATTGGAATGGAAAATTGGAAAATTCCTCAATCTTATAAAAGCCATCTGTGACAAACCAACAACAAACGTCATAATAAATGGACAGAAACTGAAAGATTTCACTTTATAATCAGGAATAAGACAAAGATTCCACTGTCACCACTCCTATTCAACATAGTTCTAGAAACATTACCCAGGGAAATTACATAAGAGACAGAAAGAAAATGAATAAGGACGGGAAAGGAAGAAGTGAAATTATCATTATTTGCAGATGGCATGATACTTTACATGGAAGACCCCAAAGACACCATCAAAAGACTCCTAGAATTAAACAACAAATTCAGTAGCACAGCTGGACACAAAATCAACACTCAAAAATCAATAGCATTCCTATACGTAAACAACAAACACACTGAGAGAGAAATAAGGTAAATCACACCTTTCACAATAGCATCCAAAAAATGAAATACATAGGAGTCACTCTGACAAAGGAAGTAAAAGATCTATACAGTGAAAATTACAGTACTCTGAAAAAAGAGATGAAAGAGGATTTAAGAAAATTGAAAGATATCCCTTGCTCATGCACAGGAAGAACGAACATTGTGAAAAAACTGTTATATAGATTAAACGCATTCCTACCAAATTACCATTTGTATATAGCACAGGTCTAGAGAAACCATTCCTAAAATTCAACTGGAACCAGAAGAGACCTAGAATAGCAAAAGCAGCCCTGGACAACAAGGAGGCATCATAATTCCTGACTTGAAATTATACTACAAAGTCACTGTGATAAAAGCATCAGGGTACTAGCAATAAAACAGACCTGAGGATCAGCAAAACAGATTAGAGGATGCAGGCACAACTACAAACACACTCGGTCACCTTATCTTTGACAAAGTGGCCAAATATTTTCACTGGAAGAAAGAGGGCCTCTTTAATAACTGATGCTAGAAATACTGGCTCACCATATGTTGAAGACTGAGACTAGAACCATGTCTATCACCATGAACCAAACTCAAGTCAAAATAGATCAAAGATCCAAAGTTTAAAACAGAAGCACTAAAACTACTTGAAGCAAAAGTATAGAGAAATCTTGAAGACAAGGCATAGGCAGAGTTCATTGACAAAATCCAGATTTCATGGGAAATACTTCATATAAACAAAAAATGGGATCTCATCTTATTGAAAATTTGTTTTTACATCAAAAGAAATCATCAACAGTAAAAAGAAAACCAACAAATTAGGAAGCAATTTTTGCCAACTGTCCCTCAAAGAAAGGACTGCTATTTCAAACCTATAAAGAATTTCCAAAATCAGGCCCCTAAAATTCTAAGACCTAATCCAAAAATGGGCATCTGAGATGAATACACAATTCTCAGATGAAGAAATACAAATAGCAAATAACAATGTGAAAAGTGTCAACATCATTGGTCATTCTAGAAATGCAAATTAAAACAACACTGCGATTCCATCTCACCCCAGAAAGAATGACTATCATCAAGAAAGCAACCAATAACAAATGCTTACAAGGCTGTTGGAAAGAAAGAATGCTTGTCGACTGTTGGTAGTGTGAACTGGTACAACCACTGTGGAAATCACTGTGGAGGTTCCTCAAAAAACTAGGATTAAAGGTCCCCTTCTGCTCTTTGTTCAGATGATCTGAAAACATCATACTACAGCAGTATATGTGCACCCATGTTGATAGCATTGCAATTGGTCATTGCTAAACCTTAGAAACAACTTAAATAGTAATAAACTGAGGAATAGATTTTAAAAATGTGATGTTTTTAATATAATGAGTTGACTGTCAGCATTTCCTTCTGAGTTCCACATTTTGACTGAGGAAAAATTGGACTGTCAGTCCTGACAGATGGGTTGTCATGGCCTTTAAACCCAGTAACCCAATCAAGTGCTCCTCAAAAACATCAAAAAGGGGGCAATAGTCCCATCAACCACAGTTATCAAGAAACCTGATGAAAGAAAAACACTTGGTATCTGTAAAAATATTCAGTCTAATAGACAACCATACCCTCCAGCTACAAATTATAATGGCTATGGACACAAAAAATAAATCCCCCCTCCATCTACAAGACACAAAGAAATCTGACTATCCAGGCCCATAGAAACATGAACTTTTCCTCACCCAGTGGGCCTGGATGGATAGGAGGCTGAGCTCTATCAAATTGGGACCTTGGAAGCCCATGGTCATTGCAAAAATCAGGGGAAAACCTGTGATTTTCCTGAAAAACAATAGAACAGAACTCTGTAGTATTCAAAATCCCCTCAGTCAGAAAAAAATGTTACCATCACCAGGGTAAGTGGGACTCTTGCCTCTTGCCCCTTTTGACAGGCACATAACACCAAACATAAGTTCCTGTCTCTAAGCTAGTCATCCTCCCTCTCATTTAATCCTGCACTTTCTCTGAAAGGAAGATGATGTCTGCATCAGGCTGAGACAGATAACCATGACTGTGAAATTCTGAAAACATTCATCCCAAAGGTGTGAGCCAAATGATCCCAGACTCATCTTAGGCCTGACCACCAATCACGCTCCAGCCATACCTCAGCTGCCTAATACAGTTTGAGATCCTGATACACTGTTAATCACTTTGCACTCTGTGGTTCCCAGCATATACACACTTCTTAGACTGCTACCTCTGGATGCCACCTGGTTCCATTGCCTGGATTTAAATGATGACTTCTTCTGTTTATGAATTACTCCTCTTAACCAGCTCATCTTTGCATTTGACTGAAAAAGTCCAGAGGTGGGATAAAAAGGGCCAATTTACTTGAACTGTTGATGCACAAGGGTTTTAGAAGTCTCCTAGTATTTTTGGAGCATCTCTGACAACAGATTTGGCCACTCTGACACAGTCTATTTCACGGTACCCTCTTGCTTGAACCACAAAATATTTATAGACTGTCAAACTGCTGAAATACACCTCTCCTGCTTGTAAAGCCAGCTCAAGATCTCTGATCTGTCAATACGGTTGCAATTGCCCTCCATATATTTTGTCTGTCTTCTGCCACCCACAGTCTGCAGGTACACTTGCCTAAATCCAGAAATACCTTCTTCTGTCTTCTATTGGCTCCTGTCAGCTAGCCCCTCTTTGCCCCAAGATTCCAGTTCTAAACTGAAACATTAGCTGACATGGACTCAATCTCATTAACGTTCAAAAACTTGTTTGCTCTCTTTCAAAAAGCCCTCCATCTGACCTTGCAAGTTTACAAATATCTGCACTTCTGATTAATGACCCCCAAGCTGCCTGTTGGAAACATAAAAGCTCTGCTGCAATGTCTGGCAGAAACTGGTTACAAAAAAGAAACTCCCTAGGGGCTGGGAATATAGCTCAGTGGAATAAGCACCTGCCTGGCAAGCGCAAGGTCCTGAGTTCGATCCCTGGCACTGCAAAAAAAAAGAAACTCCCTAGATTTCCTGAAGCTGCTGTTTTCTATAGAACCTGAATCAATGACTTCAAAATAACAGTGCCTGTGCAAATACTTGGATCCAATCACTAAGGGCTGCCTCCCACCTTCGCTTCCACACTCTAACAAAGATTATCCTTCTGATCAAAAGACTGACAGGCTCACCTTAGGCCAAGCCCTAGTTGTCCAGGTGCCACATACTGTACTGGACCGACTCTTATGCAAAATTCCTCACCTGACACTTGTGGTGATAAAACCACTCAATTCTGCCATGTACCTGCCCACTGGGCTGGGCCCACCAGACCATGACTGCCTGGCATTGACTGATGAACTTTTCTCAAGCTGATCAGACTTAGAAATGAACTTCCTGACAAATGTTAAGTACACCATTTATAGATGGAAGTAGCTCTGTTAGAAATGAAGTCTGACAGGCTAGATATGCTATGGTCATCTTGGAAAAAGCTATTTTGGCCACATTTGTGCTCAAAATAATCCAGCCCAGAGGCCTAAGCCCAAGCCCCTACTATCTAGTTGACTGAAACATCAACCCTGGCCAGAAAGAACTTACCCAGTACTCCCAGAAAGTCCATCTTAATCACAGCCAGACCTTCCCCAACCATGTATTCTGCAAGCTCAGGCCACAGTGCTGGAACCTGTACCCCTGCAGCCACCTCAGGCTTCAGTTTGTGCGTCACCAGCTTTGACCTTCACCTGACATACAGACAGACTTCACTAATGTAAAGCCTTATAAGGGCTAACAGCTATTTTTTGGTGCTTATATGTGCTTACGCAGGCTTGCCCGAGGCATTTCTTACCTGAGCTGAGAGGGCAATAAAAGTTTATAGGGTCCTGCTATGAAAAATCATCTTTAGATATGGCCTATACTTAACTGTTGGCAGCAGCAACAGGCCTGCATTTATAGCAGAGGTAACACAAAACTGGCAAAACTATACAACATATAGGTCACAAAGCTCTAAACAAGTTAAAGAAATAAAACATAATCCTACAGGAACAGCTTGTAACCAGTTCCATGCAATTTAGCAAAAAGACCAGCTGTGCCTGTCAATACCCCTGCACACATGTATAACACAGGTGCATATTAACTACCTCTGCAAGTTTCTAAATCCAGCTTTAGATCCACCATTCCAGAGTTAAAACAACCCATCCAGACAATTGTTGGAGCATTTATCCTGGACCAGAGAGCTTCTACAAAGCTTACTCTGAGGAGACTACATACTCAAAGCCCTGCTCTGGTCACTCTGGATACTGACCAGTCCACATATAGCTGAAGCCTGAGGACATCATTCGTAGGATTTCTCCATAACTCAACACATTGCTCCCTTGATAGTTTGTGCTTACCTCTGTCCTTCCTTCTGCTTCAGCTTGCATATATTGTATTGTCCAACTTAGTGTTTGCTCCCTGTACCCCTACTAACTGTGATTTTTGCCTTAGCTAAGAGAATAAAAACTACAATTAGTCAAACAATTGACCGAGATTTGATAAGCATCCAAGGCACATTGGAAACCTTCCTTCATTCCCTTGCCATAAGCAACTTAGGGAGAAACCACACAGTACAGGAAACAAACCACAAACTCCTGGTAGGTTAACTTTCAGCCTTGGGGACCTAAGCTGGGGCCCATCTTAGGACCACTAACAGCCCTAATGTTACTGCTGCTTATAATGATGCCTTATATAATTAATTGGTGTACCTGGTTCATGTTAGAAGATCTCAGTGAAGATTTGCTGGGGAACTAAAACAGGAGGGGTGGGGAGAATGTGGCCGAAAATGCTCCCCAGCTAGTCTGTTGGTTGCCCAGGTGATAGTTCCTATTATAGTTCCTGTTACTACTATCTCCTAGAAATACTGGTCACTGTGATGCATAGCCGGTCACTATGATGCATATTATAAGAACCAATCAATAGCCACCAAATACTCTGCTTCTGTACTTCCTCCTTGCTTATCCCATATAAGCCCCAAACTACCATGGATATTTTGGGAATGATGCTCCCCAGTGCCCATTAATGTAAAATAAATCTGCCTCCAAATTCTGAGTGTTGTTTAGGTGTTTCTGCTTGCCATTGCAGTACAGGTATGGATAAAGTGGATCCTCATTCCTCTTCCTGGCACCTGGCCCAGTGGAAAGGGAGTGTGCAGGAACTGGAGCCTCCACTGTCCTGTGATGTTGGAACTTGTGAGTCAGATGAAGTCTCACCAGAATGTCTGCACTGTGATTCTCACCAGCTCCCCTAGTGCTAAGTCTCACAGCCAGTGTATGGAAGTGACTTCTTCACAGATTCCTGCTAGACTCTGACTGGGACATGAAGAAGCTTTTCCCTTGATTCCAGCCTTCAGAATACCTCCTGTGCTAAGGCAGGATGCTACTGACGCCCCTGAGAGAAGCCAGAAGTGGCTCACTCTCCTATTTTCCCAATGCTGGCCCGGATGAGAGCGGGCAGCTTGGCCTGTGAGTGTTACGCCCCTCCCCGCACTTCCTCTTGGTTCCCTTGGCCTCCCAAGGCATTGGGACAACTTCCTTCAGTGTCTTATCTGGATGTTAATTATCAGCTCCATTCCAACATGAGTAAAGCCAAACTGGCTGCGCAATGCCTCTCCCATCCCCCTGCCTCCTCAGAGGCTGCTGTTGCTTTTCTGAAGGGAGAGAGCATGTTGGCATGGTTAAGATCAAGGAGGAAACGATCTGGTTCCATTCATAACATGTCCATGCCCCACCGCTAACTTTCCAGAGGTTTCCTATTTCTTGTTCTACCCCTCAGAGGCACAGATCTGAATTTTAATCTTATATATGGTCTCCCTAAACTGTCTGGCCTTAGCTCCAACTTGCAGTCCTGCATGGGCATTGAAAATGCTGGATCACAGACACTGACCAGCAAAATACCATTCAGAATACTTTTAATGTCATAGAAAGTAGTGAAAGTAGAGTCCCTAGGACTGGGAAAGGACATGGGGGAGAGAAGGTTGGGGGGCAGCAGGTCATGGTCGCCACAGCTTTGCTCTGTGTCTCTGTCTTTTCATCTTTTATCCTAGGTGTGTAGGATCCAGTGAAGGGCTGTTTGTTGTTGGTAGCTGAGGCTCACCCAACCCACTGCCTCAGGACCCCCTTCTAAATCCACTGCCCTTAGGACCCACCACTGCTTAGGCCAGGCTGGAGTCCACATATCAGATGCATGGAGCCAACGGGGGCTCCTTTAGTCCCACATTAAGCCAGCAAATCCTCAGTCCAGCCTCAGGTGCTGTATCCAGGACAGTTACTGTCCTTGTGGGTTAGCCTTCTGAGCAAGACACTGCACAGAGCCTGGGGTCCATCACTGCATCCCGGGATGCTGGCCAAGTCCTGAGTGAACAAACATACTCCTATAGGAATAATTCTGGGGTCAGCAATCTTGGGGATACTTCTGAGACACTAGGCATGAGCCTCTGGGCTCCACTTCCCAAAGATGTGGCCAAACAGAGTGAATTGGTCTGAATGACTTCTCAAGGGCAAGGCCAAATCCTAGCACCCTGTGACCTGAAGCAACTGTTTCACATAGCAGCAGAATGCAGCCCACCATGCCCTAGGCAGGTGATTACCCCACATGGTCTCCTGCCAGGGTCCGAGGTGAGCTGTGACTGCAACCTTGGGACTCAGGTCTGTCAAGAGGCCACATCAATGGTCCATATATGTTGTTCTGGGTCCCAGAGAGCCCAAAGCAGAAACCTATCATTTACTTGCCTAGATTTTCTATTTTGCCTTTTCTTGTCCTATAAAACATCCTCCAAGCATTGTGTGGTTTTGGACAAGTTCTTCCTATGTGGTTCAGTCTGACACTGAACTCACTATGTAACCCCAATAGACCTTGAACTGCCTGTGATCCTCCTGCCTCAAGTGGAATTACAGGTTTGCACCACCATGCCTGGGGCATTCTGTGCTTCCTGCCAGTACAGGAAGGAGGATGCTCTGCCAAACACTCCCCCACCCTGGGCTCACAGGAGCATAGATGACATCTTATCCAGACCCAGCTGAGATCCACAGACAAGGACATTCAGATAAAGGGAGGGGCTGAGTGTGTCCGAGGGAGCTCCTGTTCCTCCAGACTGAAGCTCTGGCAGTGTCCCTGTCTCAGGTTGGCTTCCCTCTCTCAGATTTGCCCAATTCTGACCAGGTGTGAAAAAGAACAGATACTTGGCTAAGTGTTTCTGATGGATTTGGTGGTAATTTGCTCACCCTTCCTGGATTTAGCAAAGGAGGGGTCAGCCCCCAGGGGATGTGATACCATCTGGCCCATAAATAGTTCCTGTGGATTGGATACTGAAGTCATCTTCTTCCTCCTGCAATACCTGCCAGCACAGAAGCTGTCCTGAAACCATGGCCCTGGGTCTCCTATGTTTGGGTCTCACCCTTCTGGAGGCCCTGTACATCCAAGCCCAGGATATTCCTCCAACCAGGATCCCAGCACCACCTTTGAGCAAGATCCCCCTGCAGCCCGACTTCCAGGAAGATCAGGTAAGAGCACTGGATGTGTAGCTGGAGGGAGGACTCAGGCAACAGGGGAGATGGGAATGGAGGGAAGAACAGACATACGGCTTGAGCGACAGTGTTGGTTGGGTGAAGCAGCACTCAGGGCTCTCAGGATCATTGCATGCCAGGTGGGTCATCTTTACCCTCCCTCCCCAACAATTGAAAACACTGATTCTCTGGATCAGCTGATTTCCCAGGGCCACCCCATCCTCATCTCTAAAAACCCAGTGGTAACTCACTGCCCAGAGTCCTTCTTGGTCCCAGAGACCAAACTCCTGCTGGATTTTTCATGACAGGCCCATTCCTGGTTCCTCCTGCCCAAAGGGCTGTCCAGATGTACCATCAGAGACAGCGTGCCTTATTGCCATCCCTGGGCCTTGCCTGTCATCAGCCCCTTTCAGTTTCAGGGAAAGTGGTTCACCATAGGCACGGCCGTGAATGCAGTTCTGAAAGGAAATGGAATCAATTCTAAATATTACATGACCAGAATCAACTTCAAGCTGAACGATGACCACAGCTACAATGTTAGCACCACTGGACTCAGGTGAAGCAGCCACCTCCTGGTGGCTTGAGAAGCAGAACAATGTCACAACAATGGGTGACAAAGCTGAGGGGTACTGTCATTCATCTCACTGCTCTGAAGTGAGTCCATCTTCCTCCATCCCCTGATCCCCTCTTCCCTCTTCCATTTTTCTTACCTTCATTTCTCCTTCCTCTCTTTTCTCTTCTCTTTCTTCCATCGGCAGTCATGGGTGGCTCCAGTGCAGACAGTCACAGTCAATAGAATCCTAGACAGAGAGTGGGGCAGAATTCTCAGAGGGAGAGGAGGGACCCTAGATTTTGGGACATCATGAAAACCTCCATCTGGGGCTTGGAAGAAAGTTCCTTTAGAGGAGTCAGGCTGAATTGTGTTATAATCCTCGAAGACTTAATTCCAGAGGCTGAAGCAGAAGGGTTGCAAGTTGGAAGCCAACCTGGTCAAATTAGCCAGAACTTTTCTCAAAATAAAAATAAAACAGGCCAGGGATATAGCTCATTGCAATGGTCTGTGTTCAGTCTGCAATATTAGCACCACTACCACACAGAAAAGGAGGTAAAATGGACCACAACAAGATGTGGTATTCTCTGAGTCAGAGAGGAGACAGTAAAAGAGTGAGTGGCTAATGAGCAAAGGCAGACAAGCAGCCTGTGGGCGAGCGCTCTCAGGCCAGTCTCTGGGTCATCTCACCTCAAGAAAGGGCCTGGCCTGGGGTTCCTGCAAGGGTCAGGATCTGGGTGCAGTTGCATCAGGGAAGTGAGAAACACCATGATGGTAAGACCCTGCGATCCCCAGAGGTGGGGTTGGATAGGCAGTGACAGAGGTGGCGCAGTGGAGACTTGAAGAGGGAATCCTGGGCTCTACCTGCAGTAGAGCTTTTTGTGTGTGGCCACTGAGCAGATGGGAGTTGAATTCAACTACATTGGAGCAAAAGGAAGGCCAGCTTTGGGGGCTTGGGAAAGGTCAGGTATGGTCCAAGGTTTAGGTCACTGCTTGGCCTGGAGCAGAATGGAAGCTCAGGGAAATTTCCAGAAGAGATGGGAGAGGGGCACAGTAAGCTAAAAGCCTCACTGAGTACCTGGGATCTGTGTGCGAAGGAAAGCAGCAGCAGCAGCGAGTGCTGGAGGAATGTGGAGCATTCCCCATGAGCTGGAGCAGAAGCACATAGTTGAAGGCCCAGAGCCACAAAGCAGGCCAGGAGAGGCGCCTACCACAGTAGAGAACAAGCTGTCATAAGCTGAGTTGAATGGGGGCCTCTAAATTATGTAGTAGCCCAAAGCTGAGTTTTTCCAGCAAGTCTCTGTCATCTTCTGACCAAGACACCATCTTTCTCTCCTTTATAGTGGCCAGGAATGTGCACAATGGACCAGCACACTTGTCCCATACATCCATCCCGGCCAATTCACCCTGCTCAATATGACAAGTGAGTCCCAAGCGAGCAGCACCTGGTGCTGGGGTTTCTCCAGGAAGGGTGAAGGCCGCCCTGATGCTCACACAGATACCCTTCTGGTGGGAGAAACCTCTGCTGACTGGTCAGGGAAGAAGGGCACAATGCCTTGCTACTGGACAGGTCAGGAGTGACCATTGTTTATGCATACTGCAGATTCTGACACACAAAGCTACACATGGAGAGTGACAGCCACTGACTACAATCAGTTTGCCCTGATGTACATCGAGTATAAGTTGAAAAGCAGGATTTACTTCCAGGCCAAACTCAACGGTGGGTCCTCACCCTTTCCCTCGGGATCTGCCCTTTGGTCACAAGAGAAAAAAGGCCTCATCTCCAAGATACTGGCAATTCTCCACTTCAGGCTTCCCACAGGAAAGAGGTCTTTACACAGACCCTCCCTGGGAAAGGGGTCTGGGCTTCTTTCACTCATTCAGCAGCACTTTTGGAATGAGCTGGGGTAATGTGCCCAATGGTTGTCCAGCACTCGGGAGGGTGAGGGAGAAGGCTTGTAAGTTTAAAACCACCCTAAAGTACAAAGCAAGGATCCTATCTCAAAAAATGTGGGAAAAAATATGGTATGTCTTTCTGTTGGTCACTTACTTGCTATCATGGATACAGGGAGAACCAAGAAGCTGAGCTCTGAACTGCAGGAATATTTTGTCGACTTTGCCAGGTCTCTGGGCCTCAGTGATGAGAACACCGTCTTCTTTGAGCCCATTGGTAATGACCAGCTGGAGATACGGGAAGGGAAGATGGGGTTTCTCTAGGCCTGATGCTGCCTTACCCAGAGAAGAGAGAGAGGAGAGACTCAGCCCCTTGCTCCAGTCACTAGAGAGCGAGTGGCTCTCTGACCCGTCCCTATGGGTCCCCAGAAACTCTGGTACTAAATTATCCTCCTGAAAAGTATAGCCATAGCCTGCCCAAATGACAGTTCTAGGCCTAGTTCCAAGTTTTCCCAGTTTCAGTGCCCTGGGTCACTTCCTCTCCACACCTTTGTTCTTATTGGGCTGGGCCACCTCTTCCATACCTGGGTCTTGTGTACTGGGCCGTCTCCTGCTTCACCTGAGGTTTGTTCATTCCTGACATGGGAGAAGTCCTTACTTTCAAGTGGCCTGGACCAGGCAGGGGCCTGCACCCAGACCATCTTGTGCCTTTGTTGAGAAGTTGCCATAACTCTGCAGGGAAAAGCACCAGAGGCCTTGGTGTTGAGCAGCTATGAAGCCCAGGTTCTGTGAGATGCCTATCCCCAGGGCCTGAATTCAGGAAACACTGGTATCCTCTGAAGATGGACCACATTGGGCCTGAGAATTCCAAGGGCAGGGCTGGGGTTCCGGAAGCCAGACATCACACACACACACACACACACACACACACACACACCCTGATTGCTGTGATGTTCTTTCTCCTCCACAGAAGAGTGCATCGATGGCTGAAGGGGCAGTGAGTATGGCGGGGCTGGTGGCTGATGGGAGGACAGGGTTAGCAGGGCTGGGGCTCTGGGTACTGCCTTTGTTCTTCTCCCTTCTCCACCCTGAACCCCAGGCATGTACACTCTGCTGTCCCCTCTCAGGTTTCTCCTGAACCTCACCTCCTGTTCTCCCAGTAGCGTACACCACAGTTGCTGGCTCACAGTGCCATCTGGCTACCCCACCAGACATCATGCCAGTGAGAGAGCAGGACGACCCTTCTTTCAGTGTTTGCTGCACGCCCAGTCACTGCACAATCTACCCTCCTAAGGAGTTCCAATATTTTGCTAAATAAAGGCATGGAATAGACCTCCAAGTGTGAGCTTCTTGGCCCCTGTGGAGGGCAGAGTGTGAGCTTACACAAGTGTCCAGAACTTGCTGCCTCCAGAACTGAGCCTGATGTTAGGGTGCAGAGAGAAGGCACAGGGCACAGAGAACTCTGGGCTCCTCTGCCCCCATCACTGCCTTGCCTGCCTCAAGACCACCATGACCAGAAGGACATCACCCTCACTCCTGCTTTAGCTGGACATTCCTAGTCTCAGGCCTGGCCCCACCTCCAGAGCAGCCTTTGCCCCTGCCACAGATGGGTGCCTGGTCCAACAGAGGCACTGATGGGCTAGCAGCTGATGACAGCACTTGGCCACCCGCAATGGGTTCCATATTAGCGGCTTCATCAGGGCTGGTGAGTAGGAGGGTGTGGGAGTGGGTCAGAAGGGGAAGCCACCACTAGCTCACCAGCCACCTCTGGGTACAAGGAGATGTTGACCAAGATAGGAAGGTGCATAATGTTTGGGGCAGATGTGCAAGCCTGTTTCAGGCAGAGGGTAAGCAGGGGTGGGACTAAACACTATTGTCCTGGTTTCCCTTTTCTTATCCACCCTGGTGTGGGGTCATGCCTACCTTGATGCTGTTTGTAGAGCTTCCTGAACCATGGTGAGGTCCAGACCACACATGGTGCGTTCTGAAGCCAGGCAGTGTCAAAAAATGTGAGGGAAGAATCTACTAGGAATCTGGGGTCCCAGGACAGAGGACTCAAGGCTGAACCAGTGTCAGTTCTCTCAAGCCTCTGCTCCCTACTGGCCACAGTGCCAGCCTTTCTAGGTATGTGGGACACTAGGAATACCTGCTGCCTGTTCCTCCCTTTAGAGGCAGCACCCAGTGGAGTCCAGCTTTGAAAGATCCCAGGCTTCCCACTCCGTAGGCACACACAGCCATTTTTACTTTGGCTGGAGGTCACAGGTATTTCCAAGCAATGATAGCCCCATGTCACACCAACTCCCAGGCAACAGAAAAATCTCAGTATCCAGGCACAACAGATGGTGTCAGAAGTCAGGGTTAGAACTCAGTAAGAGACCAGGCTGGTGCCAGCTGTGTCTTCTAACAATGGATGCGAAGTGTACCTGACCCAGAGAGGTTCCAGTCGAGGAGGGGTCGGGGGGAATAGCCCCATGCCTGGCCGAGGCAAGACAGCTTCCCATCATGCCTTGCTCAGGTCAGGCCCTTCAGGATCAAACTCTCCAGGTTCATACAGGGCTCTGTGTTTCCTTTCTGGATGGCTGAAAGTGTGAGTTCGCTAGGTATCAGTTTCTTACTGCTACTCTAACAATGCCTTCTAGTCCTCTCTTTCCACTGCCTGGGGCCTGAAGTTCTACCTTCTGGGCTTCTAAGTCGGCAGCCCTGGAATGTCCCTGCCTCCCAGTACAGAGTGGGCTCAGAGCAGAGACATCAGTCGGTGCAACCAGCTGGATAGTGTGGTTGGTGGGGCCCACAGTGGGCGGAGTTTTGGGTGAGATGAACCCAAATTCCTGTTGGTTTGGCTGTTCCAAGGGGAGCTCAGTTTTGTGGACTGTGCTCCAGGCCTGTGTCCACAGATCCTGAGATGTAGACCACCTTTCCCTTCCGTCCTCTGAACCCTTGTCCCATGAGCTTTTTCAGCCTTCCACCTGAAGCCTGTCTCAATGTCTTGGTTGCCAGTCTCATTGTTTGTTGCCCCTGTGTCACCGGAGATGTAGTGTGGAACCCCATGTGAGTCCTGGACATGTGGGTGGATGTGGCTGTGGAATATGAGGATGAGGATTTCCAGGACTCAGGTGACCAGTGAGGGCTGCTGAGATGACCTTTGCTGCTCTAGGGATGCATCCTGAGTCCCATTCTTAGGAGGGCAAGACATAGTCTGGAGGGAAATGTGAGCCTCTGGGGCCAAAACTTGGAGGTCAAGACACTTGCCTAGAAGGAAAATATCCTGACACTTCCTTCAATGGTGCTCAGAATCACCTCTTAGTGGTGGCCTTCTCTGCAGCAATATGTTAAACACTCAGGGCAGAGGTCACAGAACATGGGTCCGGAGATCCTGACATGTACTAACCTGCCCAAGGTTGGCACAAACCCAAGAGTTTATCCTAGGAACTTGGCATGGGGCTGCCAGGACAGGGGTGGCTCATGGTTCCCCAGTCTCTGCCTGCAGCCCTGGTTGGCCCTCTTGTCCTAGACCAGTTTTTCCTGACATTGCTTGATCCTCTCTTCCATACTCCTCCACACACTGCTGGGATTCCTTCACTCAAGCCACTTCCTCCTCACTTGCCCCACTTGCCCCACTTGCCCCAGTGTATGTTGTGGGCCAATTCCTCCCCACATCTACAGGTTCTCCTTGGGTCTGGGCCCAGAGCAGCCAGAGTTCTCTTGGCTTCTGAACAGAGGAAACCCTGGTGTGGACCTGATACCACTACAACTGTTACTCTGCAGGCCCAGAGTGGGGCTCTAGGGCCCAGCACGGATATCTCCAAGAAGGTCCTCAGCACCTAAAGCATCAGCAAGGATTGAAGGTTCGATAGGAATCCTGTAGTACATGGCAGATGAGCTAGAGCTGTTGCGGGGTCCCTGCAGGACTAGCTCAGGGTCAGCAAAGAAACTGTCAGAAGAATCATGGGGAGATAGGCAAGTGTGTGACATGCCAAGCAAATAGAGATCATTCCAGCATCACAGCTGTGGGAAGTAAAAATACCTTTAGTCTTCCCCTAGGCGGAGACCAAGTGGGAAGGGAGAGAGAAGAAACTAGAAACTATTGTGTGCTGTCAACTTGGGGACTGCAAGTCAGCTGTTGTTTCAACAGGAAGTGAACACCATGGTCTTTACCCAGTCAACCTAGTGCTGAATCTCATAGCAGGTATGAGGAGCTGACCCCCTTTCCACAGACCTGCTGGACCCTGAAGAGGTCATATAGAAACTTTCCCCTTAAGCCCATTCCGCAGCAGACCTCCCAACAGTAGGCAGCCTGTCCCCAGCAGCCAGATGAATCTCTGGCCCTCCAGTCTTCTCCACTTTTCTAGGATGGGTTAAGCTTGACCATGTTCTGCCAACCCATTGCCATGACTGTCTTGGAACCCCCACGAGGTCTCTAGTAAAACATGGCATTGTGTTGTGTAAATCCCTCACCCTACTCCATCTTTTTCTTTCAATATCTCACACCAAGGGAGGACTGGACTAGGATGGAAGGCAGGAGGTTGCCTAATGGAGAAGGGTAATGAGAGGTCACTAAATGGCAACAAAGGCAAAGACCAATACAATGAAGAGTGCTGACATGTACTAGCCTGCCCATGGTTGATGCAAACCCAAGGGTTTATCCTAGGAGACCTAGAGATGAGGGCAAGGGTTCTGAGAAAGGCCTGGTGTCAGTGCAGAGAGAATGGGCTCTGCATAGATCTCTGCTTTACCCTCATCTCCTGTGCCCACCTCCCAACCTGTCAGGTTCCTGCTCTGCAAAGAGAGCTGCCCTGCTGTTCTGAGGATTATATGTACATTGCGCTCAAGACACATGTCCCCACACAAGGTTGTCTATGAGTCTCTCTCTCTCTTTCAGATTGAACTCAACAACTTTATACTAAGCTATATCCCGACCCCTTTACCCCCAGGAACATTTGATTAAAATAAAAGAAATATGAAGACACAAAAATATATCAAGTTTTCAAACAAAAATCCTTCATTCAAAGAATCTTGTAGATTTTAGAATAGGTGGTTGAATAGAGAAGGTGCCACATTGGAATTACAGAAAATCACCTAAAACCACAGGTAATTAGAAGAAAGGAAGGAACATATATCCTGATTCCATTGTCCATTTGAAATAAGGGACTTGTAGATACAACAAAACATAGGACTTTATAAAATGGCAGAGCAGCCCACAGTGCTGCCTATGGTATCATTGCCTGCACCTGGAGTAGGAACAGCCATTCTGAGAAGTTCCCAAAAAGCTGATGAACTGTAATAGCTTGGCAAACTCAAACCACACAGGAGAGATATGGGATATAAGACTGTTGCCCCTTTTATCTTCCAGACAAACCAGTAACACATTTCATCTGCAAATACTAAGGAAAGTGATCAAGAAGCTGCTCTCTCCTCAAAAGGTCACCAATTTTTCTCTTGCCCTTTTTTGGGTCTTTTGCCATAGCAGCTAACCAGAACCTGTAGTGACAAGGTTAGGGAACACAGTGGAGCGGGTAGTGTGTGAAACAGCACCACTCCCCCCACCCTGCTCCCAGCGGCACGAGAGAGAAGGACTTAGGACTTAAGCAGTCTTAGGCCATCGTGGGAGAATGAGTGAATGTCAACCCCCCCATGCAGTGCTCCCAACTGCACATGAGAGGAGAGAGAAGCTGGACCGGAGCAGCCTTGGGCTGTGTGTGTTGTGGCAATAGGGGCAGTGAGTTGGCCAGCATCACTCTCATGGCTTTGCTCCCAGTGTTATGGGAGAGGAGAGACGTGCCAATGGAGTGGAGCAGAGGAGGCAGCAACGTCCTGGGGGCATTTGTACATGGGACTGGAAGCAGCCTCAGTATTCCTCAGTTTGAGGGCACCGCAGCAACTGGGAGAGCATTTCAAAGACAAACAATGTAAGGGCGTGTGGCTGGCTGTTGAGGGTCATCCAGAATGTTGCTGGCTGAAGACTCTAGCACCAGCCCCACAGCTGGAGGCCAAGATAGTCCAGCACCCAAAAGTAGTCCTACTACAGAGGAGGAGGTGTTGCTCAGTGCAGATTTGGGATCTGTTTTGAACACTATCACTGAACTGTGGACACCAGTGGAATATTTTTTGTGGTTTTCTTTTGATTAACTGTTTTGGTCTTTTTTTGTTTTTACTTTTATTGATTGTTTTGTTTTGTTTTTCTCTCTCTTTCCTAACTGTCTCTCTTAATTTTTTATTATCTTTATATGAGTGAACATTGTGTCTAGTCTGTTTGGTTTGCTTTTGTATTCTTTTGCTTTCTCCTTCTTTCTTTCTCTCCTGTCCTCTTACCTAGTTTCCAAACATTAGAGGGATCATCATTTGTCCTTCATCCCAGCTTCTACTCTTCATTTATCTCTCTTTTTTCACCTATCTCTCTTAGTCTCCCCCATGTACCTGGTAAATTCACACTATTAACAGGAGCCTTACCCCATACAAATTCCTGGTTCATGCTACATTTTTTTTATGTGAGTGGAAATCTTGCTTCTGTGGTTAAAGTACTAAATTAATACTGACCACAGTTTGTCAGCTTCTAGGCTGTGCTTGATGCCGTTGTTACTGCTAATTATACTACTTTTGCCAGGATGTCATACCTGTTGTAATCAGTTGTTCTCCATTATATGGAAACAATGTGATTGCCAGAGGTCATAATAATCACCATAGTCCAATACCAAATGACTAGGTGCTGGGTCAAGTAGATAGCAACTACTCATTACTAATAAGCTGAGATGGTAAGACCTTAGGAGAGACACAAAACTCAACAGCCAGATACACACAGAAGACAATTCTGAGTAGACATTTTATAGGGAAGAATCAATACTAGTGATTAAGCTACCTGCCATAAGCAATTTAGGGGCCTCAACACAGAAAACAAATTAAAATTAAAAATTAAAAAATGACAAAACACAGAAGCAAATGCAATCTCAGACTCTAGGCCAGCCAGGACAAGTCTGGGGGGGCTACAAGGGAGAGGAAATAAGAAGCTATCCACCTGAACTTTCTGAAACGGTGCCAGCAGAAGTAAAAAACCAGATGAATGAGGCTATAGAGAAAATCAGACCAGAAATAATCTCCCAAGCAAATAAAGAGATGACAATCACCATGAAGGGCTTTCTCAGTAAATCTAAAGTAGATACAGATGAAAAACAGAGGAACTTAGGAAAATGATGGGAACCATGAATGCCAAACATAGCAAAGATATGGAAGCAACAAAACAAATTCAAACAGATATCTAGGAGATAAAGAAATCCATTTAAATTGCACACAGCCAGATGAACCTAGGTGAGGTTGAATATCAGATCTAGAATACAGGATAGACATGAAAGATTTCTTAAAAATAGCAAAGAATCATGAAAAATCTATGCAAGAGCTATAAGATGATGCAAAGAAGAACAAAGTAAGATTGATCAGAGTCAATGAAAAAGTCTGTTCACCGAAGTAATGCCAGAAAACTTCCCAAGAATGAAAAAAGAATTTGACATACAGTTGGTAAGGAAAATAAAACTCCAACTAGCCATGTCCAAAATGAAGCTACACCAAGACATCATAATCAAGATTCCAGATATTCAGCACAAGAAGCTAATATTAAAACCTGTTAATGAAAGGAAATAAATCACTTATGAAAGAAAGCAAATTGAAATCACAGCAGACTTCACAAAACAAACCCTTAGGTCAGGGAGATCTTGGATTGAAGTATTTCAAATCCTGAAAGAAAACAAGCTCTAACCCAGATTGACATAATCTGCAAAACTATCTTTCAAAATCAGTGAAGAAATAAGATAATTAAGAACAACTGAAGAAACTCATGACCACCAAACCAGCTTTCCTACATATTCTGAAACATGTTTTAAAAAGAGATAATGAAGAGTAAGTATGCTTTTAAGAACACCAATAGAAAGAGTCCACCAGACAAAGCAAGGAAAATACAGAGAGGAATGATAGGGAACCAATAACAGAGAAATAATATGGCAAGGAAAAGCCAACACATATCAGTTATAACTATCAATGTAAATGGCCTTGATTCTCCAATCAAAAGAAACAGACTGGCCATATGGATCAAGAAACAAGATCCAACAATATGCTGCATACTAGATTTAGAATAATTTAACATTTTTGTATGCAAATACAACTTTTTAAACTCCTAATCTTTCTGACCAACTAGGATGCTTTCCTGATTCCAAATCGTTTTTTTAATGCAGTACTGAGTTCCTATCTTAAAATGCCCACTTCCTTAAAATACTAGTTTTTTCATGAAACACATTTGATACATTTTAACTTTATACACATTATCAACTTCTTCAGACTAAGGTTTTTTGTTTTGCATTGGTTTTTGAAAGCTACTGATTGCACAAATACAGAAGAACTAGAACTAGATATAAAAATGTAGCATACCATCTTTCAACCTTGGTAGTATAGAGCCAGGGAGACATATTCAAGCCTTTGTCAGTGAAAGAATATAAAAATATGCAGTCTATGTACATTTTAAACACTTTCATTCTTAAATTATAGGAGCCTAACATATATACTGTAATACAGAAGAGAAAGTTGTTATTCTAGAGAATGTAAAAGTTAAAAATTATTTTTTACAGGAAAAATATGGGAAAATCTTGTCCTCTCTAAGGCTTAAAATTATTCACCTTTTAATTAGTTTTGAAATAAATGGACTATACCTTAAGGAAGATATTGAAATACTAATCTAAATCAAATCATGAGAATTCCTTCTTAAGTAAATGTTACACATTATGTAAAACTAACATGAAATGCATAATAAGAACTTTTAAGCATTTTGCCCGGGAACATGTAAAACCAAACCTGCATCCACAGAACACTTCATTAATAGGGAGACTCACATTGGTGGTATGATGAAAGTGAACCAAGGTCAGTTAGCACCTTGAAGACTATAGGACAGGCAACCCTGTGCCGTGGCAGTACTGGATAGAGGAGCTGGGCATCAGTCCTGGATGGCAGCTTTCCCTCTGTCCTCTACAGGACCTACAGTGATTTTAAGATATCTGGGTAGGGGACCCAGAAGAATACACATTCCCAGATTGTCAAATGTCAGCAGATGAAACAAAGGAGAGGCACAGAACACATTCTTCCAAAAAAAATTCTGAGAGGATGATTAGAAGGAAATCTGCTTTCTTTGGAAAGAGTTAAAAGTTGACATCTTTTGGACAGCTACCCTACATAGTTAACCTCATTTATTTTTCTAGTGTCAGTAACAAGTGCTTTAATAAACACTGTTCAGACTAAGTGTGGTCCTACATGGCTGCAATCCCAGCCCCTAAGAGGCTGAGCTTGAGACAGAATTTTTGCGAGCTTGAGGTCAGCCAGAGTTACATAGTGAGTGCAAGACCAGCCTGAACTACACAGTTAGACCCTGTCTCAACAAAAAGCAAACAGAAAACTCCCCAGTTTCCCCCAAAATTATGAGATTATGTTGGAAGAAATTGACCTTGTTAACTTCCCCTCCCCACCCCACTAAATCTATAGCATCTCTTTCTGCGATCCCAAGTTTCCACATGTTGAAATTCAACTAGATAGGTATGATGGGGTCATTTTACCTCAAGCTACAGGAGTAGTAGATAATGATGTAAGAAACTCTGGATCTGAAATGAGTGGACTGAAGGCAGAAAATTCCAACACCAGAAGTAAGAAACTCCAGTTGTGAAATAACTGGATTAAAGGCAGAAAATTTCCAAACCAGAACAGACATACAGCTGGGAAACAGTGGACGGGAGCCCAGAATTGAGGCAGAAACTAAAGTACAGAATCTAACCCAACATGGTTCAATGAGACATTCTTCCCCTAGAAGCACATTCCAAAGAAATACCATCTGAGAACCATGCTTTTCTCCATAGCCTCTGTGACATGACCAAGCATATTTTTCACATTGTTTCAGATATTAGACTTTAGAAAGTGTTTAACTTTTGTGCCTTTAGAGTGAAAAATTAAGTTCATGTTTAAATGTTTGTATGACTTGCAATTTTTATATTTTCTAAGTAAAAGTTATATGAAGAAGCTCTCAACTCACAAAGTCCCTTCAGGTAAAAGATATGCAAGTTTCTAGCTTTCATTCCTGTTCTAAATGTGTGATAGCCCTGTACCTATGGTGATGAAAGCAGCAAAATACTCACATTGTTGTCATACTGCCTTCAATTGTCTTTTAACTTTAGAATAGTCAATATTATAAAAATATTTGAAAACTTCAAATCCTACATTAAAAATTATAAAATATCATGTAAAACATGGTTGGAATTCAGTACATTAACTAGTGATTAGCAATGATATACTTTACCATTAAATATATGTTTTTATTAGGAATAGGAAAATACACATGATGAAAATGACACCGTTCTGGTTTCCTTGAGGCTTACAAGCAATAGGGGTCCCAGCTTGCTGGACAGGAGCACGCTCATGGAGCCGTGAGAGTAGGTGACTACATTCTGCTCCTAACAGCGCCATTATAACCACGGCCTGGGGGAGGGCACTATGGGAGATACACATTTGGAAGTGACCTTCAAGTCTTCTCTCATTTATCTATATTCCCCTGAGCACAGAGAGAACCTAATCTCAAGATTCCATATGACTGATGGTCCTTATAAGTGAGGATATTCTACTAATCAAAACCAAAAGTGAAATGGAACACATAAATATTTCTACATTCCAAATTTAAGCCACTTCTTTATTAAAGAAAGAGACTTGGAGGAGGAGAGGAAGGAAGATCACACTGTGAGTTCAAGACCAGTCTGGAATACATATGAAAACAATTTGCCAAAAGAAACTAAAACAGAAAGTAAAAGTAAATGCAAATTATCACTACACCTAGTATTTGTAAATATGAAAGACAGAGACAGCAATGCGGTATAGTGTAGGAGAATCACATTACCTATATTAATGCTGAAAATTTTAGGTATGTTTACATGAATTTTTCAAAGCTCAGAATTGCTATATCTTCCTGAGAAAAGATAAAGAATCCAAATCTCCATTTCTCCCACCATCCACTAATAGGTGTCTGTGGATAAATCTTTATCATAATTTTCACATTATTCAAAATCCAGGCAATTCAATGGATATTAAGCTGGCACTTAATGATCTACCTTACAGGGGTTGCAAGAACCCTGTCACCACCTGAATTTGTAACAGCAAAACAGGATGAATTCCAGAGGAGACCAGAGGACTCTATTTTAAGGCACAGACAGAATTTATTAATTTAGACCAGTCACCGCTCATCACTGACTTGCAGGTCAGGAACGTGGGCCTCTGCCTGCCTTTGTTTCCACCTTATATACATTTTTGGTTTCTATGGTAACAGATTGGAACGCTGTAGGCCTGGCCACATAATTGGGTCAGGCTCCGGTCATGAGCCCAACCACAGTGATATATACTTTCTGTACTCTGTTCTATATGTCCCCTTTTAGATAACCATACGTTTCCTTTATGGCTACAATGTTTACCTAAGGCTAGGGAAGGGATGAAGCAACCCAGGCAGGGTCATAGGTGGTTGTAAAGTTAACTTTTTACAGCCCCTCCAGGATGTTTCTCAAGACACATTTTGAGGCTTGTACTAAGGCTAAAACTATTCTATCTTAAAAACGATATGTTAAGAGTTTCCGACCCTTACAAATTCTTAATTTTAACTCCTGGACTTCCAAGATGATGCAATAAGAGCTCAGTATGTTACAGCAAAAAAGGATCTTTCAGGCTTGAGGAAAGACGGCATTTTACCATTAACTTTGTTTCACTCATACAGAATCCAATCATGATAGCTTCTCTGAAAACAATATTTTTCAGCTATTTCTGCTTTGGTCATAATTTCCTCATCTGGATGCACCAACACAGGAAGAGCTTCATCTGTGAGTGAAGGGATATTTTCTCCCATCCACTTCAAATCTGCATCAAAATTACCAGAAATAGGTTTAGCTGTTTCATTGGAAACTGTTTTTGAACATTTAAATTTTATTCCTTCACTTAAATATTCAGATATGAGCACTAGTTCTTCAGTTTAATCCCCAGGACCATCTGCTAAGGGGATGAAGGTAGATCTCTCATTATTTGCACATGAGCATCACAGCGACTTTATTACGAATAATAAGTGAAAGAAAAGATTCAAATTGTATTATCAACCCAGAGTTCCCTCCATTTTCATCAGCATTATACAATTTTAAAAGCCTTATTCATCCACACAGTAAACACTACAGAAAGCAGCACAGCACACATGAGAGGATGTATAAAGTGTCTATATAATGAAAATCTCACGTTTCTTAGCTCGGAATCAAACCCCAGTGAAGACATAGCTTCCATCAGGGACAAGTTTGGGATCGGCCATTTCAAAGACATTTTTGAAATCCCAAGCTTGAGCCACTGGGCTCCACAGGGCAACAATATGTCACGAGAGAGAAGATTGTTCTGTCTGACCTCTCAAGGACAAGGCAAGTCCTGCACTTGTGTATTTGGTAGGGACATACACATTCAAATCAGGGGTTCAGATGTATCTGATGGACTTTGCTCCCCCTAATATCACCTTATTGAAAGAAGGCTGTGCTTACCATTTGGGCCCTGAAATGAGAGAGGGAATAAAGTAAGGGTAGGGGTAGAAGGTGGGCTGGAGAGGTGGGGGAGACAAAGGATGGGGTCAGGCCAGGGGTGCTTGTTAGCGTGGAGATGGTACAATCAGAAACCAGAGCTGAAAGATTGGTAGAAACAAGTGTTGCCCAGTACAGGATGATCACTTGCTCACATGGACCACAAACTCTGCTCAGACCTGGGCCCAGGACCCCAGCCACAGCTGCTGCCTTGGCTCTGTGGTCCCCTACACTCCTGGTCATGAGTCCAGGATTTGCCCAGTGCACATCCCAGTGCCAAAGTTTGAATTTCTCTGCAGGGACCAAGGAGAGTGAGGCAGAACAAGCACTGATCAGCAAGGCAGGAATCATCTTGGCTAGGGCAAAAGGAGAACTTTGCCAAGTACTTGGGCAGAGGGGCTGGTCTTGGTTTTTCCTGCCTAGTTGTAACACAGTGTGAGTCATCATGTGTTACGATCCAGCTGCTGACAGGTGAGTAAAAAATAGGATCTGCCAGGCATCAGCCTCTGTCGCTTCCCATCCTCTCTGCTTTATTTTCTCATTTAGATCTAACATACACCAGTGCAGGAGATACACATCTTATTCCTACATTAAGAGGGGAACGCTGAGATTGGAGACAGTGGCAAGTCGGATGGTTAATATTTCTCTAGCACTGAGTAATGCTGCAGAGAAATAGGCTGTTAAGTAAATAGGTCAGAAGAGCAAAGCCAGCTTACCAGGGCAAGGGGTGTCGTGTCCTGATTAAGCAGGGAAAGGGGACCATGTCCTAGGCCAGCCCCTCTTGCTGAGCCAGGAATCCACTCTCTGACCCCTTTCATGCACCTTCATCTCCTGGCTGGTCAGATGAAGGGACTGGGGCAGCTCTCAAACAGCGCACCCTTGAAGCCACCTGAGGTCCCCACGTGTAAACCTGGCTTGTTGCCACTGTTCTTTAATGCTCCATTTCCTGCGGCTCGCTTTTTCATGGTGGATCGCAGCTCTTAGATGGCTCTAGGACAACTCAGGATTCCACAGGGGCAGGTTGATGGGGTCACTATGATTCCTTCCAATCACTGATCTTTATCCTGCTCCCATCTCTAAGAGGACATCTTAGCAGTCAGCTCTGGTCACCTACTAACTTGTATCCATGTTCCTAGCCACTCATGACCTCTCACACTCTCATACCCAGCACTCAACTGGGGTTGAGATCCGGGTTCAGGTACTGCAGGGGTTGCACACAGGTGGCACCTGGTAGAAGGTTATTCCAAGAGCAGAAGGAAAGGAAGACTGCTGTCTAGATGTGCAGTTCTGCCCTCAGGAAGAGGAGTAACAAGGCCTGAGCCATCTACCCACTGCCACACCAACAGGAACTTGGATTCACCCTAACGAAACACTCTGTCTCCAAGAAAGGGTCCCACCCATAGCACTGTCCATCTGGGATCCTGTTGTCCCCTGCCCAGCTCATTTCTGGGTCATGGGGTGGGGCTATCAAAGGCTAAACACCTGAAGTAGTGGCAACAAGCCAGGTAGTGGAGCTGCAGGCCCCAGGCAAGGGAGAGGAGGGCATAGAGAGCCTGGAGGAAAGGCAGGGCAGCCTGGGACCTCTACTCTCCTTCTTCAGGCTTCTTGTGCTGCTACCCTGACCCAAATCAGACATGCTGTTTCCACCACCTCCTATGGCTCCCCAAGACTCTTGTTCACAGTTCCCTGTGACCTGTATATACTTCCTCCACAACTCTTCCTACCCCGTCAGAGACCCCTCTCTGCCCTGAGCCAGTCCTTAGCCATCCTCCATGAACTTTAGCCCAGCCATAGTTACTACCCATTCAGTCATCAATGCATTTTTTTGTGCTGTTGGGAATTGAACTCAGGACCTGCCTTTGCCAGATAGGCACTGTACCACTGAGTTATATCCTCGACCCCATCAGTGCACTTTTCTGAGAGAGAGGAAGTATATCATAGCAGGCAGAGCTCTGTGTGTGTGTGTGTATGTGTGTGTGTGTGTGTGTGTGTGTGTGTGTGTGTGTGTATGTGATCTCAGACTGCCAGGACACTTGAGGTGCCCCTGGGTGACTCAAGCCCATCCAGCCTGTGCTACAGAGCTTTTAGGGCCAAAGGGCTGGTCCTCAGGGCAGCTTGTAACCAAGCCACCAATTTGTGTAGATACTGTGCCTTGGCAGGATCTCAGCTAGTTGCCCTGAGTGACTAGGTTGGAATTCTCTGCCCTGGCCATTCCAGCTGAAATCATGGACAACTCTCCCATTCGGTGTGAGCAAGCCAAATGAGAAGGAGAAATTTACCTAGGTTAGCAAAGGCCAAGGAATGGGGAGCAGGTATCCCAGGATAGGAAAGCCCAAGGTATAGATAAGAGGGGCCCAAGAGAGCAGGACCAGAGGTATAGACAACAGGTGGTCCAGGAAGTGAGGCTGGGGGAACTCAGTTGGTGGCCGGAAGCTGTCTTCAGGGCAGCTCTTAGGTAAATTGTCAGTGGAATCACTTTGTCCAAGGGTCCTTTGGGACACAAGGACCCCAGGCTGAGAGCCCTTACCACTCTAATGACTGAATGTATAGACTGATTCTCTACTGTTGTTTCCCTCATGGGTGGCATCAGGTCTAGATAGATCTCACATCCCTATGCCTTCTCCTCAGTTAGCCATTACCAATGAAATCACTTGAGATGTAATCCTCTATGATGCCCAGAAACATACCATATCCTTTGTGTCCTTCACAGTTGGCCTGGGAATTTCTCACATTCACTTCTGGTAGCCAGACTAGGGATCACAGTAGATTCCAAAGATCTAAGAACTGAATCCCTAGGGATATATCTGTACGCCCTTGGATAAATTAGATAAGGGTGTGGCTGGTCCTGTCCCTGGGAGTTAGGCCCTTCAGTTTTCCCTCCAGACTCTCCTTTGAGCTGGGTCAGGAGTAGCCAGATTTCACCTGGCTTCTGGTAACAGGAAACCCATGTGTGGACATGATCCAACACTGACAGCTGCTAAACAGAGTGAAACTCGGGGTACCACCTCTACTCACCTCCAGAAGTATGGAAAGAGGGTGGGTCTGCTAACTGGGGAGGCCACCCAAAGCCTGAACTCAAGACCTGAGGTTTCCCTGTCAAGGCTGCCTCTCACTTTTTTTCTATTTTTCCTTTCTTCTTCATTTTTATTCTTCACTGAATGAGTATTGCATTTAGCTGTATCCTCAGCTCTTTAAATTTTAATTTGATGCATATTTTCCCTAAGTGGTCCTGCTTTGGCTCCAACTTGCAAGCCTCTTGCATGAGACCCCCAAAATTCTGGATCTCAGACACCCACCAGCGCAGAACACCCACCTGGTGTTCTCTAAGTCAGAGAACCTCACCTTAGAAGACAGCAAAGCAGCCAGCCATCAGTGTGGTGGCCACCTGAACAGGGTCCGATGAGCAGCCAGGATACGAGTGCTCCAAGGTTAGTCTCTGGGGCATCTCACCTCAAGCCAAAACCTGGCTTCAGGGCCTGCAAGGGGCAGGACCTAGGCACAGCTGCTGAAGCAGAGGTGGGTAGAGTCACAGAGATAAGAATCTGCATTCTCGGAGATGACACAGGTGGGACAGATGAGGCTACAGAAGGGAGAGGCAGGACTCACCTACCTACGGTACATTCTGTTTCTGGCCACTGGGTGGATTGGAGTTGGAGGATTTCTGGATCTTGAGGCATAAGTAAAGAAGCTTGCTGGCCTTGGCTCTGTGCTGCAGCATGGGGTGCACTCAGAGGGGAGGTCAGGTGTGGCCCAAGGGCTGGGGCCATGCTTGGCAGAGAGCAAAGTAGAAGCTTAGAGAGTTGGGGAAAGGGAGCAGGAAGAGGACACTGGGGATCAGTGCCTTGCATCTCTGTGTAGGACAGGACACCCTGGGTATGTAGCAGGGGAGACAGTGAGTGCTGGAGGGAGGACTGAGCATCCCTTGCAGCAGACCAGGCAGAGACTCAGATAGGACAGCCCAGGGCCATGCAGTAGCCAAGGAGAGGTACCAGATATAGGAGGGAAAGGCTGTCATGGGCTGAGCTAGACAGAGGCCTCAGAATTATGCAGCAGTCCTGTATCCAGTTTGTCTGGCCTTTGGGGCCAAGACTGTGTCATCTCCCTGCTCACAACACTATGGTCTCTCCCGTCTGGAGTAGCCAGACATATGCACAAGGGACCGAAAGATTTGTCCCATATGTTGAGACTGGCCAGTTCACCATGGTTTATATTACAGGTGAGTCTTCAATGAGTGGGCACTGAGGATGGAATTCGAGGGGCAGAATCCTCCTGGAATGGCACAGGCCTCCCTGCCCCTCTACACAGATGCTGTTTTGTGGGGAAAAACACTTGCTGATTGGTCAGGGAAGAAGGGAATGATACCTTCCTCCCAGACAAGGCAGGGATAACCCTTGCCAACCACAGAGCTTCATCTGGATTACAGAGCTACCCCATGAGAGTGACAGCCACTGACTACAATCAGTTCACCATCATATATATCATGTGTTCCACCAGAACCAGGCCTTACTTCCAGATCCAACTCGGTGGTCGGTCTTCACAATTAAGGAGACAGCATCTCTGTCTCCAAGATCCCAACAATTCTCCACTTCAGGTGCCCCTCAGGACAGAAGTTCTTCCACTGTTGCTTCATGGGAAAGGGGTCTAGAGCTCTATTCACTCACTCAATAGTACTTATGCAATGAACCAGGGGTGGTGGCGTTCACCTGTCATCCCAGAGCTCAGAAGGCTGAAGCAGGAGGCTTGACAGTTTAAAGCCATCTTGAAGTACCTAGGAAGACCTCATCTCAAAAAACATGTACAAAAATTTAGTGTCTTTCTGACGCACTACCATCTTCAACACAGGGAGAATCAAGGAGCTAAACTCTGAGATGAAGCAGTGCTTCATCGAATTTGGTCATGGTCAGCTGGGCGAGCAGAAGAGATGTGCGATCTGTTCAGCCCTGATCCGGCTGACCAGGGAGAGGGGAGAGGAGAGACTTAGTCCCTTGCTCCGGTCAGTAGAGAGACAGTGGTTCCCAATCAGGCATCTATAAGTTCCCAGACACCCTGATCCCGAGTTCTGCTCCTCACAGTTTACTCAAGACCTGCCCAAATGACAATTTCAGTCACAGTTCCATTTTTTCCCGGTTTTATTTCCCTGAATCATTTCCTTTCCATAACTAACATGTTAATATTATCCCTTAGTTATTACGGACTGATTGGGCCTGCAATCTCCCAAACAAGTGTATGGCAAAGGCTTAAATAAATGAATCAAGTGGTATGATTTCAAGGCTCCAGGAGGATCAGACTCCTACAACAGAATTCAAGATTCTCGGGGGCTGAGACAAAAAGAACTCAGGAAGGCCCATATTTATTTACTTATCAAAATCAAGATGGGGAATACTGAAGAAAGGTGGGATTCTGCCTTGAGTGGCAGGGTTGTTCAAGAACCTTGGAAGTCTGCCCAAGGGCTTCTCCAAGTAAGATATTATGTTAATTGAGAAGAACTTTGTTATCTCCAGGAAGGGCTCCACTGAGGAGTGAGATGCCTGCAACTGCAGTCTTTAGCTAGTTGAGATTGGAGCCAGGTGTCCTTAGCTGTGGCCTCATTTTATCCTTTGAGGCTTCATGGCTTCACCCAGGCCTCAGCTGGGATCAGTGACTCACAGAGGTTCACTTACTATGAGTCCACTGCCCATCTCTGGACAAGGGGCCTAGGCCTTGTGCAAACTCAGAAATGAACATGAAGAGCCAACTGGTTAGTATTAAATCCTTCTCAGAGCCTCTTCATAGTGGTCTCCATCACAAGACCTTGGATCTTCCTGTCCTGGGTCACTGCTTCAATACCTTGGGCCTTTCTGTATTGGGCTATTTCCACTTTCCCTTCAGGCTTTTTCATTCTAGACATTGAAGATCTTAATTTCAAGTGGCCTGCTCTGGGCAGGGGAATCCACCCAGGCTAGGCAGTGCTCTTGTTGGGGAGCTGCCAGGATTTAGCATGGAAACAGGCCTGAGACTATAGTCCCTGAGCTGATGCACAGCCCAGGTCCCACAGCATGCTTATTCTCATGCTTTGAGTTCAGTGAAGCCCCAGTGCAAGGGCTCCAGCATACAGAGTTCACACACACACACACACACACACACACACACACACACACACACACACCCTGCCTGCTCTGATGTTCTTTCTGCCCCACAGAGGACTGCATCTAATGACTGAATGGGCCATGAGTAGGGCAGGGCAGAGGGTGGTGGGAAGTCAGAGAAGGGTGGGCTGGGGGAATCTCAGGGCTGCTTTCGTTCCTCCCATTCCCTCACCATAAACTGCAGACATCTATACTCTACCTTCTACTCTAAGGTGCCTCCTATACCCCACCTGTTTTTCTTTCTGTCACTTCTGCCCAAGGTGCCATCTGTCTGCCCTACCAGCCACAGGAGCAGCGGGAGAACTGGAAGATGCTGCTTCCAGTTCATTGCTGTTCACTCCACCACTCTGAAAGCCATTCTGCTGATGATGCCCCTGTTGTTTTGTCTGCTAAATAAAAACACTTTCTAGATCTCCAAGCACGCACTCCCTGGCCCTGAGCCGTGAGGAGGGGGAAGGATCAGACCAGTGTCACTCCCCAAGGCCCACTGTCCCCAGAGCCGAGCCTGACTTTAGGTTGCACAGAGAAGGTAAGTTACAAAGAACTCCAGTCTCCGGCACCACTTTCATTGCTGCTGACTGCTCTGAGGCCATCCTGGGCAGAAGGTAGCTGTACTCGCTCCTTCTTTAACAGGGCATTCCCCGTCCCAGCCCTGTGCTCGCCTCCAGGCCACATTTCCCATTTCCCTGCCTCAAAAGTGTGTCCTTTCCAAACACAAGCGCTGATGGAGCAGCAGCCAACGCCTGCATTTGGCAACCTGCAATTGGTCCCACCTTAATGGTTTCATGAGGGCTGATGAGCAGGAGACCCCTGGAGGGACTGGAAGAGAAGCCATTGCCAGCTCACTGGCGCCCTCTGGATGCTGGAAGATGGTGACCAAGACAGAAAAGTAGACAGTGGGTGGGGCAGATGTGTAGGATTATTCTACACAGGGCATAAGCAGGGGTGAGCCCTGATGCCTCTTTTCCAACCCATCCCTCAAATGGGACCACATCTATACTGACACTATTCAAAGTGCTACCCGAACCATCATGACATCCAGACCACCTGTGAGTGTATTCTGAAGTCAGGGTAGGACCAGGAATATGTTGGCCAGCACCCAGCCTGCTGGGAGATTACTCTGGTTGGGCCGGTGTCTGGCATGACAGGCCCCTCACCCCCAGATTGGCTACAGGAGCAGCTCTCCAATTGTGCAAAACACTCAGGTATCCCTCCTGCCTCTTTCCCCCTTGACAGCCAGACTGGGTGCAGCTTTGAAGCACCCTGGCTCCCCACTCCTCACACCCATACCCTGCCATTTTCACCATGGTGGGGGAGAGGGAGACTCACAAGCAATAACAGTACCCCCATTTCACCTCCTCAGGCAACAGGGCAAGCCCAGAGCTGATAGGGTCAGAAGTCTGGGTTAGACTCCAGGAAGAGACCAGCTTAAAGCCAGCTGTTCTAAAAATGCATGTGGACTATGTATAAGCCAGAGAGGTTCCAGCCCAAGAAAGACACCTGTGGCAGATGGCCAAACACCACTAGCTCATTTAGAGGCTAGAATCTTCACCCTGCCCTTGGATTCACTCTGGGCAGCTGATCTAGTTACTTACCCTGGCTTAAGCAAGGCAGCATTCCATGATTTCTTTCTTCCACTGCTTCTTTTGGGATCAAACTCTCAGGGCTCCTATGTCAGGGCTTGGTCCACAGGCTGAGCATGCCCTACCCTCTTGGGCATCAATGGGAGGACAGGACCCTGTTACAGCCATAGGACTCCCTGGCCACTGTAGCTACCAGAGTCCTAGTAAGTGAGTCCTTGATCTGGGCCAGACTCTCAGCAGGACAGTGGCCAGGATCACAGCTCTGGTTGAAATCCAAGAGTGAGTTTGCTTGCAAGACAACTTTGGGGAGGCCTCCCTTTCATAGTAAGTGCATGGCTTGGGGAGTGATGGCAGCTGGGCCACCTTATGTTAAGGCTGCTCTGAATACCAGCCACAGGAAGCATGCTTGCTGGCTCAGAGACCTCCATGCGAAGAGCGCCCCCCCACAGGATATGGGAAACAAATCTTTTCCCTATTTAGAGCATGACACACTTTCCTGGAGGCGCTTTAGAAGAGTCAGGACTGGGCCAGGGATATAGCTCAGTCACATAAGTGCCTGCCTGGCAAGGGTAAGGTCCTGAGTTTGATTCCTGGTACCACAAAAAAAAAAGAAGAGTCAGGACTTTGGGATCCTCACACCCCTGTTACGGTCCTGGCCATGGAGCTCTGCCTCACATAAACTGTCCATACTTGTCTTGTTTAACACTTAACTCTGGTCTGATTCCTACTCATGCTCAGGGGTAGCCACTGAGAGGCCTAAAAGAAACACTTTGTCTAGCGAAGGCAACCCAGGACTGTAAGGATAGTAGGTGGTCTTTGACAAGTGTCCAGGAGGCCTGGAGAAGTTAGGCAAGATATCAAAAGGGGGTTGTGAACAAGGACATGCCTCGGAAACCATATGTCTGATTTTGCTCAGGGGTGTAGGGTAAGAGGGCTGAGTGAACAGAGGAGAAGTCCCAGTCTACCTGGTGCTTCTTTAGGGCTCTCAAGGTCTCTCTCTCTCTCCTTGCATGGGACACGAGTCTCTTCTGTCTAGGATTCTTGGCACTAGAATGACCCTAAGCCACAGCCCAGAGAGCGCCTTGGTTGGGGACAGTAGGCAATGTGCCAAATTTGGTGGTGTTGTAAGTGAGGCCTTGTTGTGTGGGCAGAATTTTTTAGCAGAGGTCCTGCTGCTGGAGCTGTGTACACGGGCACTTAGGCCTGTGGACTGTGTTCCAGGACTGAAGCCCTGGACCCTGAGCTACAGTCTTCCTTTTCCTTCCCCACTTCAGGACCCCTTTTCCGTCACCTGCTTCCTCATTTCTCCCAGAACCTGAGGATTGCTGGCTGGGCTCCGTTGTGCTGCCCTTGCAGTGCAGCCTGCAGTGTGGAGCCCAAACTGGGTCCTTGGCACATGGGTAAAGGTGAGCAGGGAAGGCATTGACGAGGATTTTGAGAAAATTCCAAGAGGCCTGCTGAGACGACCTTTGCTGCTCTGGGGACACCCTCCTGAGATGGGAGTCAGGGCCAGGATATGTGCTAGGAAGGGAAAGAAGAGCCCCCATCATCGCGCCCCTGGGGTTTCTGAGTTAGAGCACTCTTAAAGATACAGGATAAACACCTGAGAATGGGTCCCTGGAAACCACAGCACTGGATAACAGCAGCAACTAAGCAAGGTTTACACACAGGGAAACTGAGGCAGCTTCAGAGGCACACGAAGGGTTTCTCCAGCTACTTCATTTGGTCCCTCAGAAGATGAAGTTACCTGAAAGGTAACCAGCAGAGCTTGGCTGGTTTGCCTTAGCTGGAGGTACTGACCTAGTAATAGGCCCTCTTTCCCTGCTGAGTGAACCCCACAATCCCATACGACACCCGCCCCGCCAATCTGGCTTTGCTCTTCAGACCAAAGCAGCACATTGCTGTGCAACTGTACTGAGAACTGGAGAACTTTTATTAAGATTCATTTTCTCCAGCCTCAGCTTTCCCGTCTTAGTGTAAGGATGATGGTTGGTTTCTCCTGCATGGGCTTGTATCAGAATTCAATGAGAAAAGAGGGGAGAGGTAGAGAAGCTACTGAGACCGATGCCTGAGAGATCCTATTTTTTCCTCGCTGGGTAACTACTGGATCCTAGCATGTGATGACTCATCCTGTGTTAAATCTAGAGGGCAACTCTGTGACCAGTCGCTCTGCAGGTACCTGCCAGGGCTCCACTGTGGCTTGTGACTGTAGTTTCAGCACTTGGCTTTGTCCAGAGGTCACATTTATGGCCCATGAATTGGAATCCAGGTCTCCACTTGCTGAGCTCTCAGGTGAGACCTAGCCCCAGATGTCCTATCTGCTCTTTCAAGTGGGTTAGGGGTGTGAGGAAGGAGAGGGGCTCAAGTTGTCTCACCTCGCTCCAGAGGGGCTCAAGTTGTCTCACCTTGCTCAAGTTGTCTCATGTCTAAGGCCAGGGCCTTAGACACCTGTAAGAGCCAGGATCTGGGTTGAGTGAACTCAGAGGAAACACCATTTCCTTCCCCTGTCTTCCATAGCCTATCTGAACTCCCCTCCCCCAACCTGATTTGCTCAGACTTGTGTCTAGGACTCAGGCCACAGTTGGTGCTTAACCTTGTGGTTCCTTGTATCCCTGCTCATCAAGCAGGGATATGCCCAGTGCTGGTCACAGCTTGAAGGTCTCTGGAAGGATCAAGGTCAGTGAGGCAGAATGAGCACTGGACAGCAAGGTAAGAGTCATCTTGGCCAGGACAAAAGGAGAACCCTTCAACTATTTGGGAAGAGAGGCTGCTCGTGGGGATTCCTCCCTAGATTTAACCCAAGATGAGTCATCTTATACTAAGATCCAGTAGTCACCAGGTGAGTTAAAAAAGCATCACCCAGGCATCAGCCTCAGTAGCTGTCCAGTCTCTCCCCATCATTTCCTCACTGAATTCTATCACCTGGCCATGAAGCAGATACTAATCATTGTGTCTACAATACAGATGGGAAAGCTGAAGTTGAAGCCTGGCGCGGCAGAGCATGCCTGTCGGTCCTCCCAAGAGCTGAGAGGCTGAGACAAGTGGATCATGGAGATTTCAAAGCCAGCCTTGGTTACACAATGAGGTCAAGGCCAGCCTGAGTACCACAGGAAGACCCCAAGTCTCATAACAACAAAATAGACAAAACAAAACAAAACAGCAAAACATGGAATCTGGAGAAACTGGAAAGAGTGTGGGTGGTTGACCCTTCTCCAACTCATAGCAGTTGTGCACAGCTTCATGGTTACATCACCAGCAAAGCTACGAGAGGAGATGTGGCTTAGTCCACAGGGAAGGGGACAAGGAACCTGGCCAGTCCCTCTGTAAAGTCACACCAAATTCTGCTGGGTCCCTGTCAGGTGGATTAACCTTCTCAAAGGCTGAAGGAAACTGCTGGGTCAGATCACAAACAGACAAGTATCCCCGAAGCTACCTCATTTTTACCATCTGTGATCAGAGCTAGTGGTCCACTGCTCTCCAGTGCTTTGCTTCCCAGGTACCTGTCCTGCATCACCCCGCAGGACATCACCCTGAAGGAGCCATCTCCAAGGTAGCTCCAGGACAACTATGGAATCCCAAGTGGCAGTTTGAGAGGTGCTCTTGAGCCCCTTTCAAACATCCCCACCCACTTCCCTTCCCTGATTCAGATCCCTTGGAAAGCAAAGGTCTTCTCAGAAGCTCCCCAGGATCACCTGTTTCCTGGAAGTGTGGTCCTTGCTTATGTGACTGATTCTCTGGGCGTATCTGGCTTCCACTTGGGGTCCAATATGAGGCAGGCTTGAGTGCAACTAGGGCAGCACAAAGATGGGACATGGCAATCTTGGCACCCAAGATGACACAGAAAGGAAAGCGGAAGCAGGAATGGGATGCTGGCCTGGAAGGGTGGAACTCAAAGGTGGACTGCTTCCTGAAGGGCTGGACTTGCCAGGGACCCAGCTCTTCCTGCAGTTTGCTTTTGGACCTGGACTTGAGTAGCCCTGGTGTCGGACTCTTCCCTCAACACTCGACCTGTTCCAGATCACTGTCTAACTCCAAAAATTAGCCAAGGGCCCCCCTCCCCCAGTTGTGCCCCTAGTTGGAGGGATAGTGGGATGCAGACACCCCCAGGCTGTAAGCCAAGAAGCTGAAGGTGTAGAGCCCCAGTCAATGGCCAGGTAACCTAGCAGAGAGGCCCTGAAAAGGGGCATGGCAGCCTGGGACATTACTCAATCTCATCCCACCACTGTTGCAACTCTGATTGACCATAATCACACGGGTTATTTTCAAGGCCTCCTATGGCTTCCAAAGATTTCCATCCATAGTGCACCCCACCCCTGTGCACCCCACCCTTGTGCCTACCTCCTTCACACCTCCCCAGTCCCAGAAAAGACCCCACCACTTTTATCTAGTCCTGGGCCGCTGTCCCTGGTCTTCAGAGATTCTTTGAGGGCTGTCAGTGGCTACACTTGTAAGCAGGTGGAAATCCATACACACTGGAGCCCTAGACAATAGAAGTAGGGACAGCACATGTTAGCAGAGCCCCATAACTGGCCAGAGCCCAGAGAAGGGTATGAGGTTCTTAGTTCTGGCTCTTCTCAAGTGCCTCAGGGACTGTGTGTGTCATGGTCTCAGTGTGGAAAGGACTTGCTGTTCCCCTCCGGCAGTACACAACAGAGGCCTGTAAACTGGGCAGTGTACTTGGTGTGACTGGCTATCAGAGAAGACTTCAAGATAACGTTGTCTGGCTGCCATCCTTCCCCATCCGGTACTTACTAGGAAAGAGAGGACTGACAAGGTCATCTCACCTTCAAGCTCGCTCCTGGATGCCATCCAGAGGTGTGATCTTGGTCAGGGGTCCAGCTAAGCGTCAGGCCCACATCCCAGGGCCTCACTTACTGGGACTCCTGTAGCTGTTGTAGCCAGGAAGCCCTACGACTGTAGCAGTGAGTCGGTCTCCCATTGGATGCCTGAGAGGGTAGGCCATCTTCATTCAGTACGGGGGCCAGGCACTGGTGTATGCCTTAAAGTGGTGGTATTATAGACAGACAAGTTAGGGAGACTACAGCAGGCAGCTGGGGAAAGTCCGGGCCCAAGGTAGAGTAAAGTTGACCAGGTGTTTGTGAGGTGAGCAGGAACCCTAAGGATTAATAAGAACTAGATGGAAAATCAAGTCCATAAAGTAACAAATGAGATGGTAGATGACCACTGTAACAACTTCTGCCCCTACCAGTCTGGAAAACATTTTTTCTTTCTTTCTTTGTTCTCTTAATGAATCCTTGAATGGGATAGAGGCCAAAAGAAACCTGCACACATGTGCTTGCTAAGTGCCTTGACTCCTCACTGACTCATTTTTAGTTGAATAAAGCTTGTTTTATCTACTACAAATTGCACTGCTATAAACATGGGTGCACATATATCACTGTGATATGATGTTTTCAGTTCTTCTGCGAAAATACCCAGAAGGGGAATAGCTGAGTTGAATGGGACCTCTAGACCTAGTTTGCTGAGGAATCTCCAAACTGATTTCCACAACCCAAAATTCCATCCACTGAGGAATGAATAAAAAAGTTGTGGTATTTTTATATAATGGAATACTACTCAGCTATAAAGAAAGATAAACTCGAGGCTTTTATAGGTAAATGGTCACAAATACAGACCATACTCATAAGTAAAATAAATCAGACCCACATGTGTAACAATGTATTGTCTCACTCATGTAAGAATCTAAAAGAGTGAATAAAATTAGAAGGTATGATAGACATTGTGAAATGAAAGGAAATTGCTCAAAAGTAAAAAGCACCTGGGATGAGGGAAAGGATTTTCATTCTTCTATTTTTTAAAATAAAAAAAATAAAGCTTGTTTTATTCCGGTAGGTTAACCTTAGCTTGACTTTGAGTGACCTGAGCCCTGGCCAGTTAAAATTCTTGGACAAACACTAGTCATGACAACCCACTTTTGAGTCCATTCTTGACTATTAAGAGATGTTTCTTTCTTCTTTTTGGGGGTGTGGGGCATATGAGAATTGAACTCAGGATCTTGCACTTGCCAGGCAGGTACTGTATAGCAGAGCTGTATCCCCAGCCCTATTTGTCTAAGGTGAGTGATTGAAATCCATGAGCTTTCCTTGGTAATACAAAATCTTTCCCATCGTACCTTAATGTGAACCCTTGGGAAAGCTCTAAGACCACAGGCCCTTTGCTATTTAGAAATGAAGACACTCCTCTGTAACTCTTTTGGCCTTTATTTAACTCTTTGACTTTGTGAGACATAAATTCCAGTTGTGTAGTTACATTTCTTGGTACCCAATGTGGGGCTATTACCATGTACGACTCTTTTGGGGAAATTTTCACATTCCTCTATATCTACTACCTTTGCTGGTCATGATTACTTTAGGCAAATGGTGGGTTTATTTTGGGGGTCTGAATTGGCCACGCTCATTCTTTCTCTGTGGCTACAGTCAATCTCAAAGTGCATTTTTTGGCACCCTAGCATAAGGGCAAAATTAGAACAGCTTAAAAGCCAAAGACCTCCCTGTGTCTGAATTTCTTTAATGGGCCACATCACTTCTTGCCAATTGCCCTCCCCTGAGACTCTGCTAAAGAGGTAATTCAGGCCCTAACGTCTTCCAAAGTCTGGTACCTACAGAGAATCTATAAAATCCTCCACCTGCCGTACAGTCATGTGCACTGTTCCAGACACTACTGTGGAGATGATCAGACCTGCACCCTACTCAGTCTCTCAGTCATGGATCTGCTTTATCTCAGCCTTCAACATGCTTGCTGGGATGGCTACTGAACTCCTGAATGGCAAAGGGCATGTGGTCCTACACTAAGATACAAGGGGAAAGATTTTGTATTACCCAGGAAGGCTCATGGATTTCAATCACTCACCTTATGTTTTTTTTAATCAATTCATGACTGTACTAGGCCTGTTAGCAGACCTATAAATAAAACCCTTATTTTCTCCTGACCTCTGTATGCTAAAGAAATATCAGAGCTGCACCAAGCCCAGCATAGGTTCCATGAAAACATCACAAGGGAAGATCAAGTGTGTGTAATATAGTGGTGGGTTGGACAGTCCAGTCTGCTACTTTCTGGGGCACTTGCAAAGGATGGGGGAAGCCACTTGCAAAGGATGAAAGAGTGCAGCCTGCAGCCATTTGCAAAGGATGTGGGATGCTCTGGCCAAAAAAATTATAGAAGACAGACTCATAGGGATGCCTCCTCTCTCTTGGATATAATTCAGAATGGGAAACTCAGTGTCTATTTTGAATTCCTTCACCCCCTTGGAATGTATTCTTAATAACTAACTGGTACTCTTTTAATCCCCAGACATTAAAGAAATATTACTTAATCTTCTTCTGTACACTTGCATGGCCTGTATATTCTCTGAAGGAAGAAAATTGAAAACCAGGGGGAAATACTAATGACAATACTATTCTTTACATAAATTTGTTCTGTAAAAGTGAAGAAAAATGGTCTGGCATTCTTTGCATTAAAAGATAAACATGATGTTTGAAATGTGGGTATGTTCTAGGGTGAAAAGAATCCAGCTTGTCAGCAAGACTGATGCACTTTCAGAGCCCATTCTTCTGCTTTATTCTGAATGCCTGTATCTCATTCCACCGAACACTCAAAGAGATTGTATCTCTTCCAGGAAGTAGGAGGAGAATTTGGTTGCACATAGGTCCATGTGCCCTTCTCTCTGATTTAAAACAGATTGCACAGGATTTAGGAAAGTTTTTTGAGGAGCTTGATAAGTATATTGATGTGTTTAGAGGTGTTACACATTCTTTTGATTTGCCATGGAAGGATGTAATGCTTCTCTTAAACCAAATTCTATTCATCACTGAGAAAGAGGCTGCTGTGCAGAGGCCTAGAATTTTTGGGGTTGAAACAACATCTTATCCACTATAGAAGGCCAGAAGAGCAAAGAGCAGAGACCAAGCAAAGGTACAGAAGAGATCAGAAAAAGGCAGCATCTGTTGAATGTACCTTTTGAGACTTCCTCTTGAATCTTATTGCCAATTCATTTCTCCCACCTGCTGTGGCTATGGGAAGCCAGGGTACTTCAAGAGGGACTGGGAAAATGGTCATCACAACAGGCCATGCCCAGTCTGTAATAGGGATCACTGGAAGTTAGAATGTGCAAAGAGACCAAGGTTTCCAAGGTCAAACCCATCTTAGCAGCTGGTCCAACAGCACTGAGAGGCCCCAGGGCACCTGTCACAGTCTCCCTCCTATCAGACTCTCATCTGCACTGGGAAGCCCTGAGTAATCATAGCTATTGATGCAAAAGAAGTCAGTGTTCTGCTAAATATGGTGCTGGACTTTCTATACTCCTCTCTTGGTCTTCTTCCATTAAATAGTATAACTATAAAAAGCGTGACTAAAAGGATTGTAGTTAGATATTTTTCACAGCTCTTCAGTTGCAGCTGGGCTGACTTTATTCTCACATGTCTTTCTGATTATGCCTGAAAGTCCTGTTTCCTTCCTAGGACACAGTATTCTGTCCCATTTAAATAACATCATTTAGGTACATTCTAAACCTGACTTTTACTTTCCCTTAGTGGAGACAGAGATAATTCCAAAGGTACAGGCAATACAAAGAAATATGGGAACAGGGGGTGGACCTGTGCAGATCTACCTAAAAGATCTCTTTTTCTCACCAAAATCATTACCTATTAAAACTAGAGAATAGAGAAAGGCTATATTCTATTATTGATAATTTAAAGGAACAAGATCCTGTTAAATCTTGTAATAGTCCCTGCAACAACCCAATTGTGGGTGTTCAAAATCCCAATGGAAAATGGAGATTGGTGTCTGATCCTCCACTGATCAACGAGGCAGTGGTGCCTATACACTCAGAGGTACCCAGTACCTACACTCTCCTATCTCGGATTCCAGAGGATGGTTTACAGTGCTGGATTTACAAGAAGGCATTTTCTGTGTCCCTTTACATCCTGATTCTCAAGTTCTTTTTCCTTTTGAAGATCCTCATGACTAGGCTTCTGAGCTGATGTGGATGGTATTGCGCCAAGGAGTGTGAGATAGCCTTCATGTTTTTGGACAGGTGTTTGCATGATATGGCTTCTTTGGGACACTACCAGGTTAAGCTCTTACACCATGTGGATAATCTATGGTTATGGGCTCCTTCAGAAGAACTGTTGTGATAGAGCACTCAGGCTTTATTATATTTTCTAGGTGTTACAAGTTACAAGGATTCTGGGCTCAAGGCATAGGTTCATAGTCTTGAAATAAAGCACTTGGACCTACCTTTATGCAAAGGAACTCAGACACTAGGGGAGGAAAGAATTAAGCCAATGCTTTTCTTTCCACTGATGACCTTAAGGCAATTCAGAGAGCTTTGGGAATTACCAGTTTCTGTCACCTCTGGATTTCAGGATATAGTGAGATTTCATGAACGCTTTTCTGCTGAGAAAACAATATTCAGAAGACTAACACTCATATTTTGACCTGGGAATCTAATTCACAATTAGCATTCCATAAGCCCAAATGGGTGCTTCTAGATGCTCCATCTCTAAGCCTCCTGACTGGACCTCATTTTAATTTACACCTTAGTAAGACATGGCATAGCCCTTGGAGTTTCAATGCAAAACCAGGGACACAGCCTGTGGGTTATCTGAATGACAAGCTAGACCTTTCAGGAGCATTTTGGCCTGCCTGTCCTAGGGCGGTGGCAGTAGCGGCTTTTATAGTGCCAGAGGTTTCTAAGTTGGCTCTGGAAAAGAATCTTGCTGTATTTACTCCTTAAAATATGGCTGGCTTCCTCTCCTCTAAGGGAAATTTAGGGCTATCTGATAACTGACTTCTCAGATACAAGGCTCTTCTTTAAGAGGGACTAGTTGCTCAGATAAAAGCCTGCTCCCTCTTAAATTCAGCAATCTTTGACAAGAAGGGGATAGCAATTTAGAACATGGCTGTGGGTAGATAATTCTCCACACTTAGGCTGCAAGAGAACACCTATACAGATCCCAAATTAACTCTATTTTGTGATGGTAGCTCACATGTGGAAAAGAGAACGACAAGGGCTATCATTGCTTAAAAATCTCCTTCTGTTCCCTACTGTTATGGTTGATACATTGTGTCAACTTGGGAAATCTAGAGGTTTAGCTGAGTGACTCAGGAGGAAGCTAAGGTGCTTACTTTGTAAACATCCTGAGCCTGTGGAAGAAGAGGGCATGGAGATTGTGTGAGAGCTACACACCCCCTGGGTGGGGGTAGGTTGTTTACAATGTAAGGGAACAGAGGAGGCAGCTTGCAGCCATTCCTCCCTTTTGTTGGTTGTCTTTGCTGTGCTCTGCTGCCATGAACAGTTTGCCCTCTGCCATGTGCCACTCTGCCTCAGAACCAGCCAAGTATGGACTGAAACCTCCACAAACTGTAAGCTAAATAAACCTTTCCTTCCTTCATTTTGGGTGTTGGGGATTTTGTCTCAGCAACGAGAGAAAAGTAACCAAGACAGAATTTGGTACCAGGAGTGGGGTGGTTGCTGGGACTATACCTGACCATGTGGTTCAAGAGCCTTTGGAAATGGCTTGTGGGAAGAGTTTGGAAAGGTTTGGAGATGTCACCAGAAACGGATGCACTAGAACGCCTTCGGCTGTTCTGTCTGGGAGATTCTGGTCAAAGCTCAGAAGACCAGAGGGCTTGTAGAAATCCTGCCGGTAAAGACCAGGTTCAGGAGGTTTCTGTTGGTAAGAAGGACTGCATTGGTTGTTGGACTCCAGACGATGTATGTTATGGCTTGGCAGAAAGTTTGTCTACATTTCGCTCATGTCTAGAGACTGCCTAAGATTGAGATAAGAGTGACAGCAAACTAATTAACCTGACAAAAAAAAAATTTCAAGGCAGTCGAATGTTGGGACAGTGGCACGGCTATTGTTGGGGGCTTTCAGCCAGATTTGTATGGACAATCAAGAGCAAAGAGCCCAGCAGGTTGATTTAAAATGTTGTGAGTTTGGCCAGAAAGGAAGCACCAGTAAAGCTGTGGATTGCAAAGATAAGGCTGAGGAGATCTCTATTGCTGAGAAGGAACAAGGGAATGGAAAAGATGGCCTGAGGGCATCACAAGCAGCAAGTCTCCACCCTTTGCAGCCTCAAAACTGTAAAGGTGAGAGACCTGGCCTTGAGAGGGAAGCTAAAGAGCACCATGTTCCAGAATGGCGGCGGCGGTTGCACCAGGTTCCAAAATAGAGGGAGCATAGAGAATTTACTCCTCAGCATTGGATTCAGTGTGCCCAGCGATCCAGGCACTCGACCACTATGGCCAAGAGAGAGAAAAGTTTGGCTACTGCTCCAGGTGGCAGCAGGCCTTGGCATTATCCACGTGGCCCTGGATTTAGGTGTAAGGAAAATGCAAGAGTTCTGAGGTTAAAGAGGCTTCCACCCAGATATCAGAAGGCCTGGGAAGCCAGGCAGTGTGCTGTGGAGAGGGCAGTGTGTGAGGCTGTGAGTGTGAAGCAAAAGGTGCCCTGGAGACCTCAGAAGTTTAGAAAAGACAGGACTGTGGATCATCTAAGGAAGGCTGCAAAGAGGGAGCAAAGGGAGTCTAAGAGAGAAGCCGTGGGAGCTGTAACCACCAGAAGTGCCATAGGGGTGGACTCATGCAAGCCCTTTGGAGCTCACAACGTGCCACAAGTTGCTTCAGATGCTGGATGTGGAATTACAGGACACAATGTTAGCCCTGCTGGATTGTGGAACTGCTTTGGTCCCAATGCTCTATATTACCCTTTTGGTGCCTTTTGGAATGGTAATGTTTATTTTGTGCCTTTAAATGTTGGAAGTATCTAATTTTCATTTCTATGGGGGCAAAATGTTATGGTTCTAATATAAGCATGTCTTTGTATCTGGAAACTGGTTTAAGGAAATGTATATGATTGCCAAGTTGACAAGGGGTGGAGTGTTATGGTTGATATATTGTGTCAACTTGGGAAATCTAGAGGTTTAGCTGAGTGACTCAGGAGGAAGCTAAGGTGCTTACTTTGTAAACATCCTGAGCCTGTCGAAAAGGAAGGCATGGAGATTGTGTGAGAGCTACATGCCCCCTGGGTGGGGGTAGGTTATTTACAATGTAAGGGAACAGAGGAGGCAGCTTGCAGCCATTCCTCCCTTTTGTTGGTTGTCGTTGCTGTGCTCTGCTGCCATGAACAGTTTGCCCTCTGCCATGTGCCACTCTGCCTCAGAACCAGCCAAGTATGGACTGAAGCCTCCACAAACTGTAAGCTAAATAAACCTTTCCTTCCTTCATTTTGAGTGTTGGGGATTTTGTCTCAGCAATGAGAGAAAAGTAACCAAGACACCTACCAAGGGTGAAAGTGGTACTGTGTGTTGTCTGTGGGGTGGGAAACCAGGGTTCTTTCAGAGCCACACCCAGTCTGGCTGTAGCCCTTACAAAGGGAGAAGAGTCAGGAGGGATTCCTGTGCCCTGTATCCTGGAACAGGATGCCACTGCAGCCAGTGTGGGAACAGAGGCCTGTCAGGCTGGATGCATGACTAGTCGTATGAATCTTCACCTAGGAGACTGGCCTTCAAGAGGTATATTCTGCCACCTCCCCTGGTTCTGCTTTGGCCTCAGAATACACCCTCAGGTGGTTTGGATATCATCATAGTGGTCGTAGCATCTTAATAGGGTCAGCATTGATGTGAATCCACCCAGTGGGGGCAGGAGTTTGGTCACCTTGCCCATAGGAGAGCAGCAGAGGATCAGGGACCCATCCCTTCTCATCCTCTGCTTGGAATAGGGCTCTGCTGCTGCCCCACCCAGCATGCACCCTCTTGTCTTGGTTACTATATCCCAGCACCCACAGGGTCCTGTGAGCTTGGAGTGGTTTCCCCTTGCACCCCTTCCAGATCCATCTCTCCAGTGCAGATGAGGCTGCTGCTGTGGGATGTGTTGGCAGTGGCCCAATGTGGTCATAAGGTATGGCCCCATCACTGCTTCTGTTGGAGGAGGCATCCTTCTTAGGCTGCTCTGTAGGTGGGCCCAGGGCCAGAACTACAGGTACACACCAAAGTGAGAAAGTATATGGTATAGTTCTACCCTGACCGATGTCAAGGCCAGAATGGTGATGAAAGTGCCAGGGGAACCTGGAGCTCCCTCTACCTGTGACTTCAGTCTGCACTCTAATATCAGGCTGGCTTCTGGGAACAGCAGGCCTTGGAAGTGTTGCTGTTGTGAGCCCACCCTATACCCTATCCCTTTCTCATGGCCCAGGGGACATAGAGTACAGATGTGGACACCTGAGGTCAAGTATTTATTTAGCAGACAAGAGAAGCTTCTTCACAGGGTGTCTTTTGGGATAGCTGGGCAGACAGTGATGAACGGTCAAGTGTGTCCCCCATCTTTCTTTGGCACTGTGGCTGGGGTTGGGTAGCCAGGTTGCATCTTGGGCAGAAGTGACAGTAAGCACAGGGAGAGGAGCGATGGGAGGCACCTGAGAGGGGGAAAGCAGAGCAAAGATGTCAGCATTCAGGATGGGAGCTGAAGACAGGCAAGGCTGAGACTGCAGCCTCCAGACCCAGGTGTCACATCAAACACTGCTGCGCTGTACTCACTTCCTGTTCAGCCATCAATGCAGCGGTCTGTGAGGGAGAAAGAACATCACAGCAGTCAGGGGTGCATGTGCTTATGCACCTGTGTGGGTGTGTTTGTGTGTCTGCACGCATGTGTGTGTGCGCGCACATGCATGTACTTGTGTGTGTATGATTTCTGGTTGCCAGGACCTCTGTGCTTCCCCTAGTGCCTCTCAGATCCAACCTGACCCAGATGCAGAGGATCTGGGGGTTCCCTGATTTCAGGGTTTCTGTGTGGTCTCTCCTGGGGATGTGGGCCTCACAGATGTTTGGAGACCATGGCCTGCAACCTGGTTACATACTGAGCCATGGCAACCTCTCAGTCAGTGTCCCTGACTAGCCTGACTGGAACCTGCTCCCCAGGCCAAGCCTCTTGAAAGTAAAGCCATCTCTCACATCAGGAATAAGCAAGCCTCAGGGAAGGGGCAAATGGCACAGATGGCTGGGGTTAGTAAGATCCCTTTTGTATCAAGAACCAAAGTATGGAGGGGAGGTGGCCCATATTACAGCACATGCTGGCTGAGGGTGGTGAGACTGGTGAAACTTGAACCTGGGCCCAAAACTGTCATCTAGGCAGACCTTGACTAAATTTGGGGGGCAACACTTGGAGCCAGGGTCCCTGAGGATCCATAGAGCCCAGGGTGGGAGTCATAGCTGTCCAGTGAGTGGAGCAGTGAAGTGAGACTCTTCTGTCTCCTTTCTTTGTGGCATCAGGTGCTGACAGATCCCACATCCCCTACCCTCTCCAGAGGTGGCCTTTACCTATGTTCTCAGTGAAGATGATACTGCTGTCATAGAGTCCCCGAGACTTGGCAAATTTGACAAATTTCTCCTTTGCGGCTGGACTCACATTCTTGGTCCTCCCTGTGGCCAAGATAACAGTGAGTGGGCAGTGGAGACAATTGTGTAATATTTTTTGTTTCTTGGGCTCAACCTATCCTGGTCCATGACCCTGATCTCCCCTCTGAGCCTCTGCCTGATCTGTTTCCGGGGCTGCTCCACCCTTCCTTTAGCACTCAGTGTCCCCTCCGCTCCCTCCCCGGGACAGCTTGTCCCACACACTGGATTCTATGGAATTCAGGCTGACCTTAAATTCACATTCTCCTCCTTCAGTCTCCCCAGTGTTGGGTTGATAAGCGTGGGTCACTACTTACAACTCACTCCATAAAAATGTTGAGTGAGTGAGGCCTCAGAAGTCTTTCCCATGGAGGAACTGTGCAAAGACCTCCTCACTGTGGGGGGCTTGCAGTGGAGCAAACTTTGAGGTCTTGAGAAATAGGGGCCCCCAGTTCCAAGTGTGACCAGGGAGATAATTCCTAAGGAGATGGAGAGATGACGCACCATAGAGAGTGATTGAGAAGCGCATTGTGGTTGTGAAATCCTTCTCGACGTACATAATGGCGAACTCATTGTAGTTGGTGGATACAATTTGCACAGTGTAACGCTGTAGTTGAAAGATATCTGGAGTGTGGTTGGAGAGAATCATTCCAGCTCTGGGTTGGAGGAAGGGACTGCCCCTTCCTCCAGGACCAGTCAGTAGGGTCTTCCTTGCAGAGGGCGGCGTCTGTGTGCTGGGGTAGGGAGGCCTGTGCCCTTCTGGGAGGACTCTGGCCTCTCAACCCCACTGCCACTTTTCCCGCCCCCCAAGTAGGGACTCACTTGGCATATTTTTCAGGCTGAACTGGCCAGGGTGGGCGCTTGGGATAAGTGTTCTGATCCAGTGGTCACAGATCCCTTCCCTGCGGGAGGCAGAGATGTTGAGAAGGGAGCATGGAGATGACACAGACTTGGTCCTCCTGGGCTTGAAAGTGGAGCACCGGGGCTAACGCAGGATTGTGAGGCTCCAGTCCACCCAGCTCACCATAGCCTGTCCTCCACTATTTCAGGGCTCAGCCTATCCTGGTTCATGACCCTGACCTCCCCTTCTGAGGCTCTGCCTGACCTGCTTCAGGATCTGCTCCACCCTCCCTCAAGCACTCACACCCACGCCCTCTCTGGGACAGCTTGTCCCCCCCCATGCACCCCAGGCACTGACCCTGCTCTTATCTTCTTTCTCCCTATTCCATTCTCCACCAGCAATTTACCATGAGCTTCCACTCTGCTTATGCTAAGCATTACCCTACACTTTAGACCCCACTGACTTGACAACTGAGTCCATCCCAACCCTGAATCCAGAGCCAAGCTGCTCAAAACCTGCTTTCCTTGTGCCATTCCAACCTGAAATAATGCCGCCTCAACTCAACCTAGTCACCAGAGGCAGAGTATATTACTGGTGGGTGAGTTCAAACTCTCCACTGAGTCCTCTTTTGCCCCACCTCTGTCATCTCCCACTGGGACTGGCCAGCTTTACCTTCACAATTCTTCCCATCTCTCCTGCTGTGCCTGTATTTGAATTCAGGCCTTTACAGCAACCCTAGACCAGGTAAGATGCCCTAGAAATTGGCCTGGGAGTGTTCCCCCCTCTTGGCTGCTCATCAGCACTTGCTCAGGTGCTCAATGATGACAGGCTGCATTGCTGCCTCCTAAAATGAGGCTTTCAGACTCACAGTCCACCAGTCCTTGCTGTGACCTATGTCTTTTTTTTTTTTTTTTTTGGTGGAGGTGGTGGTGGTGATAGTGGGGATTGAACCCAGAGTGACTGCACTGAGCTAAATCCCCAGCACTTTTACAATTTATTTTTATCTTGAGACAGGGTCTTACTATGCTGCCCAGCCTGGATGCAAACTTAGAATCTTCTGCCTGAGCCTATAGAGCTGATCTTGCTAGGATCGTATGGGTGCTGTCTCCTCTACAGTCACTTTCTCCTCCCCTCCAAACCCTGGAGGGAAACCATGGACTGAACCGCAGGCTGGATCTTGTGTCCCTCCTCTGGGGCACCTTAATCTTTCTTCTTTCTCCTGTGTGTGTTTGTACTGGAGCCAACCATGAATGTTGATGGAAGGGAGAGATGAAGAGAATCAGCAAGGAAGGGTGGCAAAGGTAGAAAAAGGAAATAAAGGAGGGAGGAAGACCAACTTGGTGCATAGTGGTGAGAATAATAACAGCCCTCTGTCATGGTCACCAATTAGCTGAATTAGTTCTACCTCTGACTTACTTCTGCCTCTCAGACTCCCAGGAGGTGGCAGATTTACCTGAGCAAGGTGGAGGTGACATTGTAGCTGTGGTCATCTTTCAGCTCAAAGAAGGTGCTGAACATTTTTATCTTCCTTTGTTTTCCTTGCCAAAATAGGTTGTCTGCGGTACCCAGGCCATACCACTTTCCCTGGAACTGTAAGGGGTTGATGACAGGCAGGTCCCAGAAATGACTCCAGAACCACTCCTCTCATGCTGTTCTGCTGGTACCTCTGGGCAGCAAGGCAAGGGTGTGGGCCTGTTATGAGCAGCTAGGAGGATCTGGGACTTTGGGAGAGGGGTTAGCTCTGAGATGTTAGGTATGGGGTGGCCCAGGGCACATGACTGCTGAAGCTTTGGAGTTCAGTTTTCTCATCTGTGCTAAGAGACTGAAGGTGGCCCCATCTGGCTTGGCTTGGATTTGGACTCCCTCTGTTTGCTCCTCCCACTGACAATGAAGCTAAATACCTTTTCCTTTCATCCCTTTGGTTCTCATTGCCCTACCTTTGAACCATCCCTGAAGGGGTCCTTTTAGAATCTTACCAGTGTATCCTGGAAATCTGGCTGCAAAGGGACCTCAGTCTGAGATGGTTCAAAGAGGCGGTTTTGAGAATCATCCAGGGCATGGATCGTCAGAGCACCCAGCAGAGTGAGACACAGGAGACCCAGGGCCATGGCTTCAGGGCAGTTGCTGGTCTGGCAGGTGTCGGAGGAGGCAAAGGAGTGTTGAGAAGTCCACCTAGGGCAACTATTTATGGACTGCTCCACATACAGGGGCCTGATTCATCCTTTGCGATCTCCACAATGGTGAGCCAATTGCCATCAGTCCTTCAGAAACATGTGACAGGATATCTTCCTCTTTCCCCCGGGTCATGATTGTGCAAGACAGGGATAAGGGAAAATGATAGTGGAGAGAAATGGTCAGAACTGCACAGTCTAGTGGGCACAAGAGTTCCCTCTGTGTGTTCACTGTGCCTCTTCCCTTGTGAATGGCCCTGTCTGTGGGTCCCAGATCAGGTCCTGTCAAGCTATCTTCTCTGACTTGTGTGGCCAGGGTGGCTATGTGAGGAGGAAGCCTGCATGCTGTACCTGCAAAAAGCAATGCAAGCCATGAGTGTGGTAGTGCATGTCTCTACTCCCAGTGTTCAGGAATCTTGGGCAGGAAAATCGTCATGAGTTCTAGGCCAACCTGCACCACATAGTGAATTCAATAGCTCCCCAAACTACATAATGAGACCTGTTTAAAAAAAAAACCTAAAGGAGAAAAAGAAAAACGAAAGAAAAGAGTACTCTACTTCGTGGGTCCTGGTTCTTATAAAGGAGAAAGAAGGGTGGGGTATTTCAGAGTGCACAACTTCACCTGGACAGGGAAGGGAAGGGCGTCTGCTCTGACCTTGCACCTCACAGGAGCCTCATGTCAGGCCTTAGAGCAGGGTGAGATACCTTGAGCCCTTCTCTTCCCTTGTGCTTTGTCTCCATTTGCAGGAGCAGTCAGAAAAGCAGGGTACTTTCAGTGACTTGACCTTTCCTGTAAGCACAGTAGGAAGAAACCAAGGTGTATGAATCATAGACGTGTCCATTTGACAGAGCCAAATTCTGAGGCTACAGTCACAGTAGAACTTGGAGGCCTGGCAGAGTATCTATATGGAGATAGGGAAATTCCCAGGCCAAGGTGGGCACTGTACTCTGCTGCTATGTACACCAGTTGCTTTTGATCATGGGTTGTCAGGATTTGACCTTTGTCTTGAGAGGTCATTCAGACCAATCCTATGTCCCTGGCAAAATCTTTGGGCTGTAGAGTCCAATGACTCAATACTGGGGTGTCAGGACTATCCCTGAGATGGCTGCCCCCAGACTTGTCCTGGCAGGGGGTTTCCCCACTGGGGTCCTGGCCAGCCTTTTGGTGAGACAGTGTTGACCCTAGGCCCTGTGAAGTGTCACCATTAGAAGTCTCACTCATGAGGATAATTGTGTGATAAAACAGGGAGACTCACATTCTGTAAGGCACACTAGGTCCTGGAGCTCTAGGCTCTGCAGACCGCCTAGCTGTTGGGCCCTGGCTGGTGTGGGGGCAGGTCTCAAGAGGTTACATTGCCCAGCTCTTTGGCACCAGCAATTGTCTGTATTACCATGTGTGGCTCTGTGCACTGGCATGCAGGGCACTCACTTGTCTCCCCCAGGTCACTGTTATTGTTTTCATAGTGATGGTGAGCTAGTGTTGCAGGGTCAAATCACCAACTCCCACACTGTTTCCATGACAACTGTGGACCCCCTTAATGAGACCTCAGCAAGGTCCATAGAAGATTTTAGGTGAAGACCTTGCTGGCAGAAACCAGGGCTGGACATCCACAGTTCTGCTGTGATCTGCTTTATAGTATAGACCCCAGATGGATCTGGTCTACACTACAGTTTTCAGTGCATAGGAGCCAGAAAAAATCCTGAGCCAGCACACAAGAGATTTTCTGGAGAGAGACCTGGGTGACCAGTCTTCAAAGGCACAGGTCAAGCCCAAGCCTAGTCAAATCCACTGGTGCACAGGGACATGCTCTCTGGCAATTCAAGACTTGTATCTCAGGAGTGCTTTCTAGGTGCTGGTCATGTATACGGTGTCCAGCCCCAACATGAGGGACGCAGGACAAGGTCAATACTGGCCTCCAGGGAAATTAGGGTCAGGGGAAAGAGTTTGGCAAAGAGCAAGGGAGAACAATGCTGACCACAGTTGTATGGACTTTGACCTTGCCCTGATTGTTGTCCCTTTGGAAATTCATTCTGAGGAGGACCTGTCTTAGTTACTTTTCTCAATGCTGAGACAAAATACCAACACTCAAAGTGAACAGAGAAAAGGTTTACTTGGCTCACAGTTTATAGAGGTTTCTGTCCATCATCAACTGGCTCCAAGGTAGGGTGGCATGGCAGACAGGCATCACAGAGGAGGAATAATTCATGGGGGAACAGAAGGTAGCAAAACAACTAGGAATGACCACAATTCTTATTAAAGAGACTTTTCTTATTTCTTGCTTGCTTTGCTACCTTCTGAAACTGTTAGGACTTTGACAACTCTTAGAGATGGACTAAATGCCCCATCCATTTTGCATAAAGGGATGTGCCTCAGTCATTTAGGGGCCAGGGATGGAATGTTGTTGCTTGAATCTAGATGTCCTCCCAAAGCCTCATGTAATCATAGGTGGAGCTTTTCAGAGATGTGCTGCATCCTGCACAGTTCTTGAGGTTCTCAGGGAAAAATCAGAGAGAGGATGAAGAAATAAAGACAAGAGACAAAAGCGGGGGTCAGGTGGAGCCATGTCTCTCCTGATGGGAGGAAAGGAACTGCCAAAGAACTATAGAGTGTTTATTTATACACTCTAGAGGTTTATGTCAACTTCAACCTCTCTGTCTAGCTACCAGTTTGCAAGCTGGAACAGATTGTTTATATGACTCTAGGAGCTCCCCATGTACTTGGGCTGGCTTTGTCTTAACCCCACATATATGATTGATTTATAGCTTAAGCTGCTCCCTACAGAGGTGGCTGAATCTACAGTATGTGATGCTGGGATTAAAGGTGGTGTGTGATTATTAAACAAGTGCACAGATTGCTTTGGCACCACCTTAATCTCTATAGCCTAGATATAATATAAAATGGGCAGAAAGATGCTGTTTTGATCCCTCCCTTGTTTTTGCTACCCCATTAACTGTTTCTTCTCTGTGATTCCCCTCTGCCAAGACCTCTGCCTTGGAGCCAGCCAATTATGGACTGAAACCTCTACAAACTGTGACCTAAATGAACATTTCCCCCTTTAACTTTGGATCGAGGGTATTTTGTGTCAGCAAGGAGAGGAAAGTAACTAAGACATGAGCCATCACTCTTAATTGATCCTTGGCCTCACTTCCTCATCTTTGGTACTTCTTTGAAGGCTGTCTTGTGGACTCACGGGTGCATATATGGGAATCAGCCCAGAATGGAGCCCTAGAAAGAGAAGTAGGAGCAGTTCTTGTAATGCAGTGAAGTACTCAGGGGCAGTTCTCCAAACTGGATGGGGGCAGGAGAGGAGTATGAGGCTTTCCCAGATCTGGATCTTCTAAACTGCCTGTGTTTAGATCTTCTACACTGTGTCTCATGGTCTCCATACAGAAAGACTCACTGCCCCACCCCCTTTGTGGGTGCTGTAGTGGACGGGAAGGTCTTTGAGCCAGGCAGCATACTTGGTATGGCTGGTCATCAGAGGAGCCTTCAGGACAGGGTGGTCCAGTTGCCATCACTCCCTGTCCCACGTACTTACTAGGAAAAGGAGCGCTGTACAAGGTCACCTCACCAGCAAGCTTACTCCTGAATGACACCCGGAGATGTAATCCTGACCTGGGATCCAGCTTAGTGTCAGGCCCACAACCTAGGGGACAGTGGCTCACTTCCTCGGACTCTTGTAACTGCAGTAGCCAGTGGGTTTCATGGCTGGAGGAGTGTCCTGTTCTCCATTGGATGCTGAGTGGGTCAGCCATGCCAGTGTACATCCCCGGTAGTGAAAAGAAGATGAAGGTCTCAGCCTGCTCTGAGCACCACCGCCAACTTTCATTTTGGTAGCTTCACAATTCTCCCTAATCTAGGTTGAGTGGAAGTGGGGACCACTTTGGGCACCAGGGGTTTGCTGATGTTACACTGTACCTGGGAAGGAAGAAGCAGAAACAGTGAAGACAGGGAAGGCAGGCCCAGAAGCTGGAAAAGGCAGGGAGTAGGATTCTCCTCCATGGACTCCCAGGAAGCTCAGCCCTGGGGATTGTAACGTCAGTTAATAAATCTGATCCAAATTTTTTCCTCCAGAACTAGAAAAGGATACATGGATGCTGTTTTAAGCTGATGGCTTATGGCAACTTGTTACAGTGGCCTCAGAAAAAGTATGCCTCCAGCCACCCAGGAAGGAAACACAATGCCCAGTTTGTGCCATGAGAACTTGATTCTGAAAGGCACAGCAGGAACAAGGGATGATGGGAAGCTTTCTTGCTTGGGCTAAGGTAAGAAAATATGTCCATTTCCCAGAGTGGATCCCAAGGGCCAGAGATATAGGGTGAAAATTCTGTCCCTTGAGCCAGTTAGTGGGGCTTTGTCCAGCCTCAAACATGTTTCTCTCTCAGTCCAGGACCTCTCTGGGTCAGCATAAGTCCCCAACCCTCATCAAACGCTCAGCTGGCTTTAAGCTGCTCTTTCTGGAGCCTTGCCAAGACTTCTGATGTCATTAGGTGAGCCTGGGCCTCAATTCTCTCCTGTTGCCTGAGGGGCTGAGGTACACGTCATCCTTGCTTGGGAACCTCTTTGTCCCCCCAGCCAGAATGAAAGTGGCACCATGTGTTTCTGTGCTACCTTGGGTACAAGTGACAGAGAGAACAGGGGATGGGGAGATTGGAAGCACTTGAGAAGGGACAGCAGAGTGAAGATGATTTCTTAAGATTGGAGCAGAAGAAACACAGGTCCAAGTCCCCAGCCTCCCTGCCATGGCCTCCCATCAGTCCCCTGCCCAGTCACATTCCCTCCTTGTTTAGTCATCAGTGCACTCCTCAGTGGAGGAGAAAGCTATCAGAGAAGGTAGTGTGTACACGTGTGTGTGTGTGTGTGTGTGTGTGTCCTTGATCTCTGGCTGCCAGCATGCCTGCACTGCCCCTGGCACAGGCCAGCTGCTTCTATAGGAGCAGCACACCCAAGCACTTCTCAGGTCAGACCAGGAGCACTCTTTTCCAGCATTGACCCTATGTGCTGCAGCCCACGGCCTGATCACATGAAGACTGGCTTTGGTGTTTCCGTCAACCTGATCCTGATTTATTCCTGAGGTAGCACAGACCACAGAAGTCCTACAACCTGCTCAGGATTACTGTACCAAGTATTGTGGACAGACCACATTACAAAAGAATTCCCATTTCAAAAGAAAAGGGAAAAATGTTAAGAGCTTTTAGCACTGAAGAATTCCAGAGACCATCAGCCAGCAAAAAGGAGTGGCAGAAACCAACATCTGGTAGAGTCAAACTAGAGTGACAAACACAAGCTGGCACTGTATCTTGGGGTTGGTGGTCAGTGGTTGGTGGTCAGTGGCTGGTGGCAATTGGCAACCTCAACAAGAAGTTACCTGTGTCAACTGTTGACATCCAGTGTTATCCTGTGTCATCTGGTGATATCAGGACTACTAGCAGGACTGTGACATGCTGGTTTTAGGAAAAGAACCCTACACTGTTTGGGAACAGTTCGAGGCACTCTCATGTCCCTTCTACTCCTGCTTCAGTTGGCAGGGATGGGTCACAGATTGGCCTGACTCTGCATCAGTCATGGATGTGACTGCTTGGGAGCCCCCTTGCCCAGGATGGAAGGCAGCCAGATAAGAGGGTAATGAGATGTCACCAGGCATCAGCAAAGACAAAGACCACAGAGAAATGAAGACAGAAAGCTAGAGATGAGGCCAGTGGTTCCGAGATGGGTCTGGAGTCAGTGCAGAGAGAATGGACCTGCACAGAACTTTGCCCTCCACTCTCTACCTCTGCCAATCTCCCGCAGTGAGTAAAGAGCTGATCTGTTGCTCTGGGATGGCACAGATGGCAATCAGGACCCAAGGTTTCCCTGTACAAGGCTATCTCTGCTTTCTTTCCTTCCGTACTGGGCACTGTGTTGAGCTATATCCTCAGCAACATTTTATCTTGAGACGTGGTCTTCCTAAGTCCTACAGAGTGGGCGCCAAATTGCAGTCTTCCTGCCTCAGTTTCCCATAGTGCTGGGAATACAGCCATGCACCACCTCACCACCACCCAGGATACTTCTCACCGAGAATAGTGGAGATGGACCCTCTAGGACTGGGAAAGGAGGGGTGGGGAGTTGTGAGGTGACAAGAGCTTTGCTCAGCTTTACTTCCTGCCTTCTTGTTTTGCAGTCTGAGTGGGTGGGGTGCGGTGGAGGGCTATTAGGTGTGAGGGCCGAGACTGCACACTGCCCACCTTCGTACAATCCATCTAAAGCTCCTTCTCTTAGGGTCTGCCAGTCTAGCTCCCAAGCTTGGGCCCTGCAGTAGGCCTAGAGCCTGTGAGGATCCTTTGAATCTCACATAAAGCCAGCAAATCTCTATTCTAGCCTCAGCTCAGACATCCAGGACAGTCATTGCCCACGTGGGCAAGTCATTTGAGAGGGACATAGCACAGGGACTGGAGTTCATCACTGCTTCCTCAGAATGCTAACCATGCCCCCAGTAGGAAAGGACCTTCACCTGGTGCAAGTCGGGGATCAGCTATCTCAGGGACATTTCTGAGACCCCAGGCTTGAACCACTGGGCTCCACAGTCCAAGGATATGGCTAGGGACACAGGATTGGTCTGAATGACTTCTCAAGGACAAGGCCAAATCCTGGTACTCTGTGACCCAAAGCAAATAGTGTACACAGCAGCAGAATGCAGCCCATCTTGTCCTGGTCTGTGCATGCCCTGCATGGTCCCATTGTCCTAAGCAAGCCATGACTGCCACCACATATAGGACATGCGTGTTTGGCTGCAGGTCTCAGCCTGCTGGGCTCGCAGGAGAGGCAGAGGCTATGAGGGTAGCTGATGCCTTTTTGATGCTACAAAAAGGTTGATGAGTGGTGCAGGAGAATTCAAAGCATCTCACCTGGCTTCAGAGATTGGCCTGGGGGCTTCTATGAAGGCGAGGATCTGGGCTTGGGTGCTCAGAGCAGAAACTTTGTCCTTCCCTGTCCAAAATGTCCAGTGTCACGTATGCTGCTCTCTCCTGACCTTCAGATGAACCAGGAATCAGCACAGGGACTGTGAGAGCCAAAGATACCTTCCTTTCTTCTTTTACTTTCTATCTTTCAATCTTTCTTATTTTTTTCTTTTTCTGTGTATGTGTGTGTGCATGCATATACGTGTGTGTGTGTGTGCATGTGTGTGCACACTCGTGCATGCACGCACATGTGTATGTGGTGAGTGTAGTTTTTGCCATGTAGTTCAGGCTGGCCTTGCACTCACTATGTAGCCCAGGCTGGCTTCAAAACCCAAAAGTCCTCCTCCTTGAGCTTCTGGAGTCTTGGTATTACAGGTGAGCACAACCATCTCTGGTGCATTCTATAATTTATGAAGGTACGGTGTACGGCTTGCAACATACGCCACTACTTGTGTGGTGAAGACACAGAAAACACCTTGTCTGGACCTGAGGTGAGACCCACAGACAGGGCTAATCAGGTGAGGGTAAGAGGCACAGTAAGCACACAGAGGACGCTCTTGTCCCTGCCACACTGAAGAGCTCTGGGAATATCCCTCCTGTCTCTTGTAGCCTCACCCTCTCTCTACCTTGCACAATGCTGAGCAAGGGAAAAGGACCAGACATGTTGTTATGCGTTCTTGACAGACTTTCTCCCAATTGCTTCACCATTTCCTTGATTTAGCAAAGGATGTATCTGCCCAACCTAGGGAAGAGAGCAGCCATATTGCCATAAATAGTTTCCTTGGGTTTGACACTGAAGCCCTATTCTTTTTTCTCCAACATCTGCCATCCCAGTAGCAGCTATGAAGCCATGGTCCTGGATCTCTCATGCCTGTGCCTCACTATGCTGGAGGTCCTGCTGAACCAAGCCCAGGATTCCCCTCCAACCCAGATCCCCAGCCCACCACTGAGCAAGATCACCCTGCCGGCAGACTTCCAGGATGATCCAGTAAGGGGTCTGGAAGGCCAGCTGTAGGGAGGCCATGGAGGCAGGGAGACTAACAGCGAACAAGAGGGGAGGTAAAGGGACACAGGGCCAGTGTTACGTGGGAGGAGCAGGACCAGTGAACCCAGGCCCAGGCCATGCCAAGTGGAGACATCTTAAATCCTACACAAAGCAGAAAACTGAGGCTCCAAAAGGCTCACCAACTACATGCCCAGGTCCACCATACTCCTGACAATGTAAGAAATTCTTGACCCAGCGCCCCTCCCAGCTGAGGAAGGCCCCAGTTTATGCTGGCTTTGGAGGGCAGGCTCATTCTCAGGCCCTACACCTCAGAGGGCTGCCTAGAGGAACAGTGTGAGGTGAACGGCTCTAAGACTATCCCTGGGCTCTGCCTCCCATCAGCCCCTTGCATTTTGGGGAAGGTGGTACAGCATAGGCTTGGACGGATACTCATTTCAGAAAGAAAGTGAAAGTCAGTCCAACATGCACAGGATCACCTACAAGCAGGACGACAATGACAGCTACACTGTCGCCTCTGTTCCACTCTGATGAACCTGCCACCTGTTGGGAATCTCCTGGGAGTTTGAGAGCCAGAAGGGCGTCACAGCCATGGAGTGACTAAGGCTGAGGGACACTCTCATTCACTTCGTCCTTCTGCCCTCCCTCCCTCCCTGCTCTCCCCTATTTTTTTTTTGTCTCCTTGCTTTACCCTTAATTTGCCTCCTCCCGCTCTTCCTCCCTGCCCTCCACCTACAGCCATGTGTGGCTCCAATGCAGACACACAGTCAGTAGAAAGCAAGGCAGAGAATCTGGTGTCCCAGAGGGGTTTGAGGGACACTTGGGAGATCCCACCCAAGGCCTGCATCTAGGGCTTGTAGGGAAGTGATCTTAAAGGTAGCAACCTCTGAGGCATTCAAGGGCATGCCTGTAATCCCAGCAGACTCAGATCCAGAGGCTGAGGCATTAAGATCCTAAGTTTGAAGCCAGCCTGGGCAAGTTAGTGAAACCTTGTGCCAACAAAAATCTAAAAACATAGTGGAGGAGCTTAGTGTGATGGCCTTGGGTTTGATCCCTAACACCTCAACCACTGTCACCACCAAGAAAATGGAGGTAGAAATGGTGACAGAAAGAGCTAGTGGGCTCTGAATCAGAGAGCCTCACCTTAGGAAGCAGCAAAGCAAAGCAGCCAGCCCTCAGCTTGGCCAGCTGAACAGGGACTGATGACCAGCCAGGAGGAAAATGCTCCCAGGCCAAAGTCTGCCGCATCTTGCCCTGAACCAAGGCCTGGGCTTGGGCTCCTACAGGGCCAGAACGTGGGCACAAATGTTGCAGTGTTGGACTTCTGGGAAGATGGCGACCAGGTGAGCAGCAAAGGAGCGATCCTCCTTAATAAACACCACCAGCTCGAGACAGACTTGGCGAGCGTGAATGCCAGGACCTCGGCTGGGAAGTTCAAACTGAATGTATTTCTCTGAGCTGCCGGGGGAGATGCGGTAGGGCGGCCCAAACTGCCGTGGCGAGACGTGGGAAAGCCCCAGACGCTGGGAGCCAGAGACACGCCATGCGGGGAGGAAGTTGGACTGGGTCCAAGCGCCCTGGGAGCACAGCCAGCTCGATGCCTCCCGCCTCCCGAGCCGGTGCAGCATTCCGGCGACTCCCGACAGAGATCGGCTTTTTAGTGGCGGCAACGCCCGGCAGTCCCACATTTCGCGCATATCGGGCAGGCCGCGCAGAAAGCCCCAAACGCTGGGAGCCAGAGACGATCCGCGGGGGGAGGAAGTTTGGCTGGATCCAAGCGCCCTGGGAGCATAGCCAGCTCAGTGCCTCCCGCCTCCCGAGCTGGTGCAGCTTTCCGGTGACTCCCGACAGAGATCGGCTTTTTAGCAGCGGCAACACCCAGCAGTCCCATATTTCGCGCATATCGGGCAGGCCGCGCAGAAAGCCCCAAACGCTGGGAGCCAGAGACGCTCTGCGCGGGGAGGAGGCTTGGCTGGGTCCAAGCGCCCTGGGGGCATAGCCGGCTCGGTCCCTCCCGCCTCCCGAGCCGGTGCAGCTTTCAGGCGACTCCCGACAGATCGGCTTTTTAGCAGCGGCAACACCCGGCAGTCCCACATTTCGCGCGCATCGGGCGGGCTGCGCAGAAAGCCCCAAAGGATAAACTGGCACCTTGGAACCTTCCTGCCTGCAGGGACTCCGAAAACTGGTGAGCTATCTGTGCTCGCGACCAGATCACCGAGTGGGGGAGGAGATACATCCCTATACCTGCAGCGAACCCTGGGAGGGCGGGGGAGCAGTCTTACACACCTCACCCAGGTCTCTCGCTAGGGAGTAGCTAACCAACATCTGTACAGCCTTTTAAGCGGAACTCTCAGCAGAAAGCTTAAGGGACATTCCCCCAAAGAAAAGTCATTGGAGCAACCTCTGCAGCAGACCTTTGCCTGCTGAACTGCCTGGGGAATCTACTGCTCAATATTTTGAATCAGATACCCAAAAAAGGGAAGACAGAAGAACAAATCTCAGCAGAAAGC